>JAHREE010000343.1:2275001-2314713 GCA_033628505.1 Tringa tobata | reverse complement strand
TTGCCCACCTGAAGAGCTGAGACAGCTGTCACCTGTGCAGGCGTGCTCTGTGTGCAGATCTAGGTCTTCTGCTTAAAGCCAGGACGTGGGGCTACACTCTTAAGACTGCTTTGGGAAAACGGCTACCTGCTGTGGAACGACAGGTCACACAACTGAAAAGGAATTGTTTGTCACGGCCAGAACCTTTCTGCAGGCTCACAGCCCAGGCTGCAGCGAGGGGAGATGGAACTGGCCTTTTCGACAACAGCTGGCTATTGCGCTGGTGTAACTACATCTGCAGCCTCCAGCTGGAAAAAGGGATGCTTTTAACATCACAGCAGTTCATCTGCACTAGATATTGCTAAGAGTGTAACTATACAGTAATGAAAAAAAGTCCTTCATTTCATAAAGAAACTCTCTATGTAAAAATGACAAATCAGTTTCATTTATGTCAGAGCAAGAGGCGAGAGACAAAGGCACGCCTGGATGGTGGCCATCACGCTCAATGTCAAAGTCATTTCAATGGAATTTTTAAACGACAAAGAAAATCCAATACCACTCTCTGTACTGGGCGGGAACAACTACCTTCTATCAACCTCTCTCGGAATTTGTTTAATTTTTTTTTTTTAATGTTGAATCTGGCTTTAGAAAGAATTTTAAAGGACTAGTAAAATCACATCCAAGATGATAAATTAACTGCAGTTTACCATATGGGGTATTACTCATTTCTCCTTTTACCACTAGAAAACATGAACATAAGGAAGAGATTTGCGAGGCAGTGAATTTTCATACGAAACCCAGAAGTCAAAACTCTCCTTCCTTCATTCTTTTTTTTTTTTCTTTCCTTTCTGGATTACACATTCTGTCAGAAAAGCAGATTTTCAGGCTACATTTCAAGACTATAAAACAGAGTATTTGTTAAAAAAAAATAAAAAAATATGTTTTTACAGTATCTCTCACTTTACAGAGCATTTCCAGAATCAGCAATTTTAGAGACATTCCAGATCTATAAAGTAACTATGCTATACCAAATTTTTACAGACTCCAGCTATTCAATACAGTTCTACACGTTATGTACCATCTCACATTAAATTGCTTCAAAATGATCTTCTTCTGGTATCCACAATTCCCTAGCATTCTTTATGGGTCTCCAGCTTCTACATGGGTGTGTCCCCTCTCCTGTCTACGAAGTGTGAGAGTTTTAAAATATATTTATGGCCAGCAGGTTTATAGTAGCAGAATACTTTATCATTGTTACAAAGCAAAAAAAGCCAACAAACTAGATGTTGCACTTAAAAGACCCCTATTCCTTCCTGGCAGAAAATAGCACCGTTCACTAGTTCATTTGTTTTCTTTAAACCCAGATTCATGGTGTCCACTAAAGATTCGGGCACAGTCTAGATCACAGAATGGGTACCACAGAGCAGCTCTAACTCCCTATCAGCCTTTTATTGTATATGCCTGCTCTGATCAACACAGTAATGAAATCTCTAAAGCAGGCTACTGTCCAGAGATATATATACAATAATTTTACTCCTTAATGGTGAATGTTACAATTAAAAAGTCATTTGAAGACACAGCCTTTGAAAACCTCTCTGTATCATGTTTAGAACCGACCATTCAACAAGAATCGAGAGGTCACGAAGCAACACCAACTTTCAAGACAGTAACTCCATAACCCAGGTCTTTACTGGGTAGAATTAACTACTATTTGTGAATAATATTAACTCTCCTTCTATCCTATTTGAGTCTCGTACAGCAAGAGTCAGGAATTTTAACAGTGGAAGGCTGGGGTAGAGGGGAAAAGACAATTCACCAGCAATTTCTCATTCCACACGAAAAATGGGCACAAAAGTTAAGTCTTGCATGTTGACAACAAAATCCCACTTGAATAACTCTTCCATGGGATATGAATGTAGGGAGTCGGGCCATGTTATTGCCTTAGGCTGGGAAGTTTCCAGATGTTCATTGACTGCAGGGTGTGCTAACACTCAATTTGCTCCTGTTCCTCAGCTGCCTCGGGCAGGGAGCCTGGAGATGCCCTGCCAGTGACAAGTCAGCAAAAAAAGCTTGCCGTGGTCTCCTCCCTCTTCATGCTCTTTGCCTGGTGGTAACTGAGGCAAAAACATCCAAATCAAACAATTCCTCCTATTTTATGCATTTTAAAGGAGTAGAAAATGCACAAGCCAAAATAAATATTGGTAGATCAACTTCAGATAAATTTTATATTCTATTTTACTTGGATAGTTCTAACCCTGAAAATGATTGGCACTGCTACATAACTAAGTTTTTAACGATTTAATGCTAAGCTACGAGTTTGATCCCATAGCATGTATTTTACAGAAGCAAACATCCTCTTCACAAAATAAGCAGTTTCAGTATTTTGCAAAAAAGGAAAACTCTAGAAGATGAGAACAGATCAACGTATGAGGCAAATCAAATAAAATGTTAGGCTAAGCAATAAATTCATCAGCTTCTCCAAAAGCAGGCATGGACAAGTGGCGATGCCTTGCAACGAATGCTGTTCATACTTTTCCTCATTAGGCAGAAGGTATTTGGAGGTAAAGAATTTGTTCAATGATAATTGCTCTAACCTACTTCACCGCTCAGGTGAAATCAGAAGTTCACCACTTCCTCTCTCCACCCCCCAAAATAAACACCACACTTCCAGCTTTTGAAGCTTTCTGGCAGAAGGAGAGCTTTCACTCTTTTCACGAAACAAATTTGTTTCTGAAACCAGACAAGGGAAAACAGATCACACTGAACGTTCACAATTTATGTTCCTTTACAGATCATATTGTTCAGATAAAATAGGAGTTCCACCTTCCCACCCTCCTCTTTCCCACTAAAATAGGCAGACTGATACAACTGGCTTAATTTAGAAGCAAAGCCAGAATTTTCTTTCAATCCCTTGGCTTGGTGACATGTACCTGTAAATACCTCAATATATTTCTCTTTTAGCTTCTATTAGGTAGCCACATTTCAATCAAGATATACCTTCAAGGTTTAAAAGCACTTGCTCATGTTTAAACTGTACCCTTTTCTCCTTTTAAAAAACCTAATTGTGCAAGAGAATGGGAAACTTGTGAGCAAGACTGTTATCCCTGTATGTAGGAAAAATTAACTGGAAAATTCCAGCCATCACCATGCTAACTCCAACTAACTCTGGCTCGATTCAGTAAAGCCACAAACCCGGAAAGTTTCATATTAACAATTATGTGATAAAGCTAACTGATGTAATAAATATCTTTAGACCTATACTTAAGAAAAGCCTCTCTTATTCCGCTCCCCTCCTTTATGTTTTTTTTTCCTGGAAAGGATTTAAGCAAGTTGTCCTGATTAATTTAAAAGCGTATTTGGGGGGGAGGGGGTGTTATGCTAAAGAAAAGGAGCAAATTAGAAGTTTATGCACAATCCTAAATTCCAGTCAACAGAACAGGCAAAGAGCTGTTTGTGTCACTTGATTTACATTCAACTTAACCTAAAGTGCTAGCAACACCTTGGTTTTGTGTATTACTTCTCTATTCTTTTCAATAGGATATTCAATAGGGTTTACATACATCAAAAAAGCACAACACACTTTAAACGTCTTTGAAGCAGCCTGATGTAAGTGCCTATAAAAATCCATTTCAGGTTAGCCCAAATTACACTAGGAAAATCCAGTGATAAAACTGGTAATAAAACTTAACTTATTAAGCTTTCCAAAAAATATAAATCCAATTATGATATCCAGGTGTGACATCCAAGTATGATAAATCCAGGTATGATAAACAACTCACTAAAATGAAACATTAAAATTTATCTAAATTCAACATTAAAATTTATTTGGAAACTACAGTGACACAGAAAATAGTTCTATTCATGACAACAGAATTTAAAAAGCATTTCCCACAGTTCATTGCTTTTAGTTCTAGGTTGGAAACCAACCACCTACATGAAAAGTCAGAGCTACAAAGGAACTTCTATGTTAATAGTACTCTGCCCAATCACATAAATCATAAATACGATATCAATTCTGTATCTGCAACA
Organism: Tringa tobata; assembly: GCA_033628505.1. Classification (NCBI taxonomy): domain Eukaryota; kingdom Metazoa; phylum Chordata; class Aves; order Charadriiformes; family Scolopacidae; genus Tringa; species Tringa tobata. The sequence continues at coordinate 2,310,705 of JAHREE010000343.1, read as the reverse complement.
TATCATCACCACACTACTGTACCATAAAAATTGTCAGTTGACGCATTAATGAAATTACCCTAAGCACAGGCTTCTCAAAGCTAACATATTACATCCACGTAGCTACCTACAGCTCTGATTCACACCATCTAAATTCAGTCTGGAAATTATTTCCTGCTGGAAATCAGTATCTAACTTTTACTAAGATGAGTTTCACTACTCCCCAGAATCTTCAAACAGATGAATAAGATATTTTTGCATGTATTCATCCATCAAGGCTTGTCATCCTTAAAGAAAACACCAAAAGAAACCAAAACCAAAGTGACACAGCAGAACCCTGGGCTTCCCTTGCAAAATACCTCTGGGTAGAGAGGTGTGCTGTAATTTCTAAGCTATAATATCGAAGATTATCAGCATATTAAAATAAAAACCATTTCAAAATTGGAACCTGCCAAGATTTCCAAATGTCATAGTATTGCAGCACTTTTACATTTAGACTTTTAAGTGCTAGGGAGGAGAAAAGGCAGCATGTAATTTTATATTTCTTCTGTGATGAGAAAACAGTTACCATGAAATGGAAACTGAAGTGTATTTCAGTTATTTAAAATTTCAGCTACAACCAGATCCAGTTTTGTGGGTTGGGGTGATCTTTTTTTTTTTCCTCTGGATTTTTTATGCAGCCCAATATATGACATTCATATAGAAATAAGCATACAGCTTGGCAGATGATACACATACAGATACATACACTGACTAGAAATGCATCTGTTTTTCCATTTGGTCTCCCCCCACACACATATACAACCCCCAAAATAACATCTGAAAGATGGTCATCTATTAACATTGCCGTATGAGCTGTATGTTAAAATAAGGTAACTTACAAGTGTCTGTTTGGAGAGCACTTCCCATTCAGTGTTGCAAGCTAATTAAAAAAGCTCAAATTCCTGCTACATTCAATCTCTTAGACATGTGATCTAGCAGACAAACATGTCTGAATAAAAATCTTGGAAGTCATACACAGTTATGGTAAGTAATAAATCAGTAAACCTTAATTTCTACCTAAAATTAGGTTTCTATTTAAAATCTTAACTTGAATACTGTAACTGTTGTGTGCTACTTTGCATATATTGTGAATTATTGAATGCCGGATTTAAAAAAAACTGTTTTTCTAAAGAAGGAGGAAATGCTCTATGTCTAAAGAAAAACAGTTGTTAAAATGTATAAGAATTACTCACCAGTCTCCGGGGAAATTCATTCTTTACCAAAAAGCTTGACACACAAGCAACAAAAACCACATAAGGATGTGAGGTACAACCCTTTTCTCTTGGAAGCTGCTCCCCAATGAGCACTGCAGAACCCTGACCCAGAGAAAAAGCAACTTCGCTGTCAGGATTGCTAGCCTCTGAGAAAGCTGATCCCAGAGTGATGTCACATACTTCTGAAATGGTACTGCAGCTCCAAATTATAGACTCTCTTCTACCAATAAAATCACTACTACCTCTAGATGGTGGAAGACAAAACATTTAGCAACAGGATTAAGTTTCAACAGGAGCTAATAATAAAGATTTTTAAGAGCGTATCACGAGGTTAGACAAAATGTTAAAAGTCAGAAAAAGTGAAAAAGAACAGATGCTAGCTATGTTATCTAAATACCCTCTTCTAATTCACATTCAATATGCAAAGTTTTTTATTTGTTGCAGCAATATTCATTAAACACCTCCCAAGTCGGAGGGGAAGCACAAAGACCACCACAGCACTGGGCATCTCTCTACGAGGCTCCAGCTAATCCCTCCAAGAAGTTCTCAACTCTGCATGGTGGCCCTCAGCCATGCCATCTTTCTCACTCTCTTGACCACCTTCTGCCCCAACATTTGCCCCATTTTCCTTCCTCTCATCCTGGATGCCTTGTCTCAGTTACAGGGAGTATTTGGAAGCACAATGGACTCTTAAGATCCTCAGAAAGTATTTGCCTAATTCCACTGGGAAACAAAGGGCTAGGAAGCTGGATGGAAAGAAAAAAAATAATAATCGGCAAAATTGTGATCCTTATGTGCTAAGATCAGGGACTTTGATACCAAAATGGATGCAGCCATACTACTAATGCAGGGTGTGAAGCTATACACGCTGTGAAGAACATCAGGGAAAGGAAAGGAATGATCATAACAGAGGTACTGAAGCAAATTTCTATACAGGAAGGAAAAACCACAGGTTAACATTCTACTTTTAAAGCATAAAGCAAAAAGGAGATGATCAACATGAATAAATTATGTGGTACGTAAAATCCGCTTTTGCAAAAGTAAAAACTAGAGTTGCCGGGATGACTGGGGTCTTCTACAAATCCCAAAATTTAGACTAGAGACAGAGATCTTTCCTATTAAAGTCACAAACACCAAAGATTACTTCATGTATATTTTCAAATTAACGTCACACATCTTTAAATGTGACAGCCCACAGATTTTCAACAGCCCTGAACCAACAGTATCCTAATCTAGAGCTGGTTAGTAATCAACGGGGGCATTGTGTGGGAAAGTAACTGTCTTCATTCAGCTAGAGCGAGGGCAGTGCAAGCCTTCCAGTACAGAAGAGGCCTGACATTTTTTTGCCATTATAATTAGTGAAATTATCTGTGACCTATAAAGAGGAGAACCTTGCAGCAAAAAGGTTCCCAATTCACAAGATAAATCGCGGCTTTTTAAAAACGACCCAGCATGAGTGAGTTGAGAATTTTTAAGGAAACAAACCAGAAAGAATACACAGGCCCTCGAGTAAAGAAATAGCAACTCACATTAGACACTGGAAGCATTCTTCAGATAGAAAGAGTAAGGATTGGAGAACAACCCCCAAGCTGGCATGCAGTCAGAAAGGGGTTAAAATGGGAGTTAGCTGAGATAGGGACCAAAACCCCAGTAATATTCTTCCTCGGTTTTCAAGGTGACCAGTATCAACCACGGGAGCTGGGAGGCAAGAATGAACCAACACAAATAAATGCATGGGAACAGGGAAGAAGCCAAGAGGAATACCAGGAACCAACAGATTCCGAGAAGACTACTGCCAGAATTCAATCATGTTCAGAGAACCAACTGAAAATTAGTGTTTTCATTAGTTACTAAAAAGAATGGCATATGTAATGAGGTATGCTGGTGACAAAGACAAGGGGCATCATCAGACATATGAGCTATTATTTGGTAAAATATGAGAAATAGATGAGTTTCATACAGAAATGGACAACCAAGAGGAAGGAGCAACGATGGTGGAACAAAATTCAGGAGTACAAATGCGAGGTGATACCCCTAACTAACAAAATAACTGTTAAAAAAATAGACAAGAACGTAAATGGCATGCTGTAGGCACGCAGATGGTTCTAACATGAGATCTCTACCTCTGTGTCCTTACTTCTGTCCTGTCTGTCCTTACTTCTACAGTAAAACACGGAGAAGTCTGCACTTCCCACTGACTGTTTTTGTCCCTCTTCTAATGGGCCCATAACCTAAGAAGGGCTGAAAGACAGCAGAATCAGAATCTGATTAAGTAAGGTACCTATGCCAATTAATTATACCTATTACTTTAAACCAGAACAAAAATAAAAGTTTACCAATATGACCAGTAAGAGAGAAGATTTACAGGAATGAGCTTCACCTGGCCAAGTGGTATGAAGTGGGACAGGACTATTCCACATAAAGATGATTCTAAGCTGTACAGATAAAACACCAGGAAAGGCAAATAACGCTTGAGGCTAGAACAAACAGATAAAAGTTGTCCAAGATAAGTAAATTGGAAATAAATAGTTTTAAAATGAGGCTGTTCTCGTTAATGGGTGAGATCATATAACTCTTCTCTGTCAGAAAGAGGCTGGCTTCAAAATTCACAGGTGCTAACCCTTAAGGCAAGCGACCTACTTTGAAACAATTTTAACTCTCACACTTAGAAAGGCAAAAGTATGGATTGCAAAACCTGGGCAGGGGTGTTTCCAGAAACTTATGAAATAAGAGACTTGAAGCCAAAAATTAACAATCCAGAAATCAGTTGGAAAATTGAAGACTTTTACCATCAGTCATGCATTAGGCGTTTAACACTAGAGACTTTGCTTCCCTTTCTTACTTGCTTGCACGCTTCGTTTCCTCCTGTATGCTTATAGAAGTAACCATAGTTACATCGACTAGAAGTTGATGTGGTGCTGGGAGATATGGTTTAGTGATGGTGTTGCTTTTTGTTTGTTGTGTGGGTGTTTGTCAGAGTTAGGTTGACGGTTGGACAAGATGATCTTTAAGGTCCCTTCCAACCTAGAAGATTCTGTGATTCTGTAATGTCCTGTAAGTTCCATGGCATTAATGCTTCTCTTTGTAGGAGCTGTGCAGTTTCAAGAAGAATCTAAGTTTCTTTTACAGTCTCCACCCCTGATTTCAGAGTTAAGGTTTGATAAACCATTAGCATGTGATGTTTGAAGGCAAAGACAAGCAGGACCCAGGCAGCTGGAAGAGAGGAGAACTATCAGGTTTGAGACATGGTAGCTTACCATCAGGTAAGGGCTAATTCTGAATGAGAAAAAAAAACCTTAGTATTAAATTACACCAAATTTCTGCTATTTTCCAGATATTTATTTCAGTGAAAAATGAAAATAGTTATTTCAGAGAAAAAAACCTAACTCCTCACTTCTGAATGGCCTGCAAACTGAGATAGTACCTACTGCTGAAGCGATATCATTTTAAAACAAATAGTATAATATCATAAAAATTAAGATAGCTGAGATTAATCCTTAAAACCTAGATCAAGAGTAGGAAAACTGGTCACAATTTGTCACTGTTGAGCATATGATCCCCTAGGGACTTAAGGACTGTTCCAGTAAACCTAATTTGCTATTTTCAAGTAAGAAGAAAAATTATTTTGTTTTTCAGTCAAGCCAATATAAAGACAAAACATTGTAACTGGGTCAAAGGAGCAGGGGAAAATAAAATTGCTCTGGGCACGTATGTACAGATGACCACTTGGCAACCTTACCTATATTTTCCACAGAACTCGGGTTTATGTTCCTGTTATTACTATGGTTGTTAGACATCTGGTTTTGGGAACGTGCTTCTGATGAATGCAACAGGCTGTCTTATGGACAGTCTCAGGATAAGTGTTATGCCATATAAAATCCTTCAGTCAAAAAGATTTTCCATATAAATGAGACTCAAAAAAAATAATAATAAAGTAAGTTGGACAAGACTGCTGGTGGCCATCAAGTTCAACTCCACACTGAGAGATAAATTCAATACCAGATCAGGTTGCAAAGGCCCTTGTCCAGTTGAATTTCAAAAATCTTCAAGAATGATGCCTCTCTGTGTTCAACAGCTTTGTGGTTTGGTTTTTTTACTATTATTATTTATTTTTATTTTGACTGGTTAGAATCCACTTAATTGCAATTATGACCACTGTCTCTTGCCCTTTATTTGTGCACTTCCAAGGAGAGTCTGTTTCCTATATAAAGCCCATGTAGGTAATGAAGGACTGCAATGATGTGCCTGCTTTTGCCTTTTCTTCTTCAGGCCAAACACAACAATTCCCTTCAGCCTCTTCCTATAATCATGTCCTGGCCCCATAGCCATGCTACTGCTGGACTCCTGTTTCTCTCTCATACTGATGTGACCAGAACTGGACACGTTATTCCAGAGATAGTCTCAAAAGTGATGAATTGAGGGAACAATCACCACTCTCAGGCATCTCAGTATGTGGTTACTCTTCATCATCATTACAGAGCAAGGCTAACATTCAGCTTGATGTCTAGCAGGACCTGGAGGCCATTTTCCAGGATGCTGCTTCTCCACACACATTTGCTTTTGCTGAACTTCAGCATGTTCTAGTCTGCTCACTCCTCCAGTTTTCTGAGGTCCCTGAGAATGACCGCCCTGCCCTCTGGCATACCAATCCCTCCTCCCAAGGGTGGTGTTATCCAGGAACTTGCTGATGGTGCCTTTTGCCTCACTCCCCAACTTGCTGATGAGTGTTAAAATAATTTCAGCCCAGCATCAACTCCAGGAAGGACTTGTAAACAACCTCTCGTTAAAAAACTTCTAATTATTAATTGCTACTCCTTGAGACCGATGGTGCAGTCAAGTTTTCACCTACCTTGTAATCCACCTATACAATCCCTACCCCCTTGTTTGGATACAAGGATACTACACAAAACTACATCAACAGCTAAGTGGCTTCCACTGTTTTTCCCCTCACTTGAAGTCACCATAGAAGGTAGTCAGGTCGGTCAAGCAAGATTCTTCTTTGGTACGCTCATGCTGGCTGTTTCCAATTACCTTCCAGTGTTTCACAAGCTTAGATGTAGTTTCTATGAGAATTTGCTCTATAATATTCCCAGGCAAAGACGTGAAGCTGGCCACTGTTTAGTTCCCTGGATTCTCTTTCTTGCATTTCTTTCGAAAACGGTAATGTTTGCCTTTTTCTAGTCATCGTGGTTATCCATGCTGACAAAAAAGTCTCACGGTGACGTCTGCCAACTCACACAGCACCCTCAGATGGTTCTGCTACTGGAATAAGAATCCATAGCTGTTTCAAACACCAGTCAGAAAATAACTTACAACTGAGTGTCCTATTAAGAGGGGAAAAAAAAAAAAAATAAAGTGAGGGGGAAGGGCCTTGCGGCAGCTCACATCTATCAGAACAAGAAAGAAGAGGTGGAACAACAAATGACTCCACAGGAAAGACATCACTGGTCCTGGCTGCAACAAAACCCAGGTTGCTGGTATGCTCCAGGACATACTGGCTGTCCTCTGCTATTTCTGCTACATCCACAGAATTGCTGTAAATCTGTGACTGAAAGCACTGATGTGTTGCTCTAGCATTTCTTTAAGCTTGCTCTGCTTGGTTTAAGCTGTACGCACTGTGAACAAAACCATTAATGAATTTTGAAGTAGGAGCTCTGACTGCTTGCTGTTGGCAGAACAGACAGAACAAGTTTTTCCAAAGGGAAAGCCCAACCTTGGCTTGCAACTGGAATGTCTTGTTCTGCCCCAAACATCAAGCAGGTTCAAGATACAGACCAGAACCTGAGTGCAGCATGAACACTACCAGTCCAGCAGGGAAGGTAAGGACTCAACAGGCTGTGGGACACTTTTTTCTCAATTACAGTGACACAGAAACACTGTCGGACAGCCTTAAATAACTCTGGGAATAAACAGCATTTAGAGTTGCGAGTTCTTTCTAGAGTAACACGTTTATAGTACCCTTCATGTATACAGCCTTTGATTCTATGCATTTAAAATTAAAAGAAACAATGAAAATTAATTTGTTTCCTCCATTCTAATGCTTGTAGAGGAAGGAAACTATCTTTAGATTTAATTCTGGAAGACCGGAATTAAGGCAAATGGCTGGTTAAAGCAACAGCCACGCACACATTAAATAAAAAAATATGCATTTCTCAGCTACAGCATCTTCTATTAAAGCAAACTGCACCCCAGTCCACGTGATGTGGTCCCTCACACTGCACTCCCATGCTGAGAGGGAGCTTGCCATCAGGCACAGCTGCAACAAAAAGTTGCAAGCCCTACCTTAAGCCAACACCAGTCACAACCTACTCTTCATACTAATAATAATGTAGAGGATATTTTCTTCCCTCCCTTTTCTAAAACATGCTTCATGTTTAATCCAGTCCAAATTCAGAATGTAACTCTTTGGGAAAAAAAAAAAAAAAAGCAATCATGAAACCTGATTATCTAGGAATTTTATTCACTGTAAAACAGATTTTCAAGCATGTGCCAGACATGAAGGACCCGCAGTCTCTCACAGCTCAGCACTAAGACCTGAATCTTCTGAAATAGAAGACAAATGCTCTTATTCCATTCCCTGAAGCCTGTGACAGTCTTCTGCTCCCCCCAGTGGTAAAAGAAATTAAGCCAGAAGGAGGCCATTAAAGAAGCATCACTTGCTCATCCAGTACTGTTCTTGAAGGTTCTCCAAATCGAAAATTTCTAGCACTTAAAGGAGACTTGGTCTACAAAAAATAGATAATCTAAATCAACGTTCATCTTGAACCTATATTTATGCAAAAAAGTTTTAGGATCTGATAAATACAAAATAGTTGATAATGAAAACAGATTTCAAATTGATGCATAATCCAAAGGTTGACAGCCATTTTCTCAGGTTATGATAAAGACAAAAGGCCATCTTTAAAAATAAAAATACTCTTGATAGAAGTATTAGTAGCAATCTTCTGTTAAAAAAAATTCTCACAGAAAGCTGCTGCTGCCCAGATATAACTTGCCTGCTCTTATCAGTGTTCTGATGTATCCCTTCTCATAAACTTCAAAAAGTTCTAAAAAAAAAAAAGTGAGCATAGTAAGAATAGTATTTTCTAAAAGGTGAACCAAATGAGTATTAAAAAAAATAATTCTGACATTTAGAGTAATTTCGGGGATATACCTTAGATACAGTAAACACTAAAGTAAGTAGCAATCTTCTATATTCAAATATTGACTGCAAAATTATATTATTTCAAATATTTTTGGCTTATATTGTAGCAGTATCTAATATTCAATTCAGCCTTACCTAATAACTAACTGAGCTCTATTTAAAATTTTCATACCACTCACAAACAGTGAATTTTAATCTAAGGGTCTTAAAAATACGAAATAAATGTGAGGAAGGCAACAGCCATGGAAAAGCATCATGAATGTGATGTGTGAAGTGTAGGAATTGTTTACAGAACGACAAAGTTTAGCAATTGTGCAGCAGAAGAATGCAACAGCAATGCCCGCTAACATTGAAATATTTCAAAATTTCTGGCAGGGACATTGCCATATAATAGCATCATGAGCTATTTTCTCCTGCTTAGCCAACTGTTAGTTACTGCTCAGTGCAAAGGTTTGCATGTTAGCAGTTGTTAATAAGCAGCCCCGCAGACACTGTGCTGTGGCAGCCCTTTGACGAACTTGTTTCCAATTTAATAACAGAAACGTGGAAGGACTGTTGTTTTAGTCAAGCCAGGGCGTTGTTCAAACTACACACTCCAGGGAAGACTTGGCAGCAAGCAAGCACACGGCACAAATCCAGGGAAATCAGAGGGAATACATCAAATGCGGTGACTGAAGACTTTACTGGAGACTATGGTCTGACTGGATTAAAACTAAGAGACAGCCAAGGAGTGTAGATGGGTTTGAGTATGCAATAGGTAAAAGTTGAGGTTCAAATGGGGAACAGAAAAGAGGAGGACAGGAGCCTTCAAGAAAACAAGGAAAGTAGGTAGATTAGGCCAAGTTTGCAGATGACACCAGATTGGGGGGCAGAAGGGGGAAGACGGTTCAATATACTTGGGGGCCGGGGCTGCTACCCTGAAGGACCCAAACAGGCTGAGGGAAGGGGCCACCTGGAGCCCAGTGACATTCAGCAGGGACAAAGGCAGAGCCCTGCCCCGGGGAGGACAAACCCTGGTAGCCACATGTCCTGCCTGCCCAAGGAGCAGCTCTGCTGAAAGGCCCCAGGGCCTGGTGGGCAGCCAGTTGGGCACCAGCCAGCCATGTCCCAGCAGCAGAGACGGTCAGTGGCCTCCCGGCCTGTACCAACGGGGACATGGACAGTAGCGCATGGGAAGGGAGGAATTACCCCCTCTGCTCAGCACTTGTTGGACCACATCTGGAAGACTGTGTTCAGTTTTGCTGCTCCTCAATAGAAGAAAGAGAGTTAAACTGCCACAATTTCAGCGGAGAGCCACCAAGATGGTCAAGGGCTGGAGCACCTGCCCTGTGAGGAGAGGCCTGAGGGAGCTGGGCTGGTTCAGCCTGGAGAAGAGATGCCTTTGGGGGTTCTAACAGCAGTCTGTCTGTACCTACAAGGAAGGTATCAAGAGAATGATGCCAAGCTCTTCACGGTGGAGCAGAGCTAGAGGTTGAGAGACAACAAACATGAATGGAAACCAGAGAGGTTCAGAATGGACATGAGGAAAAACTTCATTCAGGACAGTCAGATGGTGGTACAGGTTACCCAGAGAGGCCGTGGAGTTTCCATCCTTGAGGGCTCTCAGGACCATACAGGATAAATCCCTCAGCAGCCTGGTCTCAACTCAGAGCTGACCCTGCTTTGGACCGGAGGTTGGACAAGTGACATCCTGTGTTACTTTCAAACTGAAAAATCCTGTGACTACATACCAGCCACCTTCAGTAACCTTAAGGAATGACAAGAAAGAACCCCAGGGCTTTTTTATTTCACACACTGAATGAGGTGAGGTACTGAACCCACATTTGAAGGTCCAAAACATTAACACAAGACTTTAAATGCTGTATTGAAGAAAACTAGTTATCAAATCTCACTGGTCCAAACTCAACCTATTACAGGTAAATAGTATACCTCAAGAAATTTAACTTAAAACTTAATTCTTAGATTTACCAGAGGTTTTAAGCGATCCAGAAATTCTCCAAAGTAGGTACTGAAAACCAGCTATATGCTGCACTTCTTTTAAATATAATATACTTAAACGTGCAATGTTTACAGAAACTCAAAGCTATCTAGTAAGTTAGAATATGCCCCAAAGGATGCTGCTATAAATATGGTTTAAACTGCATCTAAAGGACTTCTAGGTTGGAGTTTTTCCCCTTATTTTCAAGGATTCCTGGGCCGCCCCTTTCCTTTTATCATAGAGAAATAATATCCTTCATTATTTTTGCATACTTTGAGGTTCCTAGGTGCAATTAAGTCAAAGCCCTTTAACTGTCATAAAGTGTTTTCAGCCAACCTTCCCATCCCTTATTTTTTCTGAGGAACACAACAATGAACTGACCAACCCGTCTACAAAGAGTATGTTCTGTCAGCTATGTGCACGGAGCAATCATGTCAAATGTTGGTATTAGAATTACTATAAACAGTACTGAAGCCAGCAAGGCAAGGTTTACATGAGGATCAGCATCTTCTGTTACATCTACTGACAACGCTGGAAACACAAGCTGACAAAGCAAAAGCCATTGTTCAAGCTTGAAATAAAAGGCAACAGTGCTCACCGATCCAGGCAAGCTGAAAACCATCATGCTGAGTTGAAATTAGCTATGTTTATCATACTAGTTGAGAAGAATAGGAGTTAAAAGTCCAGAAGATAGGAGTGAGATTTAATAATTTTTATTTTTATTTATTTTTTCAATTCCTTTTTTCTCCCCTTAAAGGGGGAGGTGCTAACATGGTGGGATTAGCTGAAGCGGACAAAAAAATTATGTGGCATAAAACCACTGAGTTCATCAGTTTTAAGATTTAATAGATTTCCAAATTTCATTCCCATGCGTTTTGCAGAGTTTCCTTGAGGATTAGGATGCTGGTGGGAGGAATAGCTTTGTAAGAATTTTTCTCCCACTCCCTTTTAATGATTTTCAAAGTGTTCGTACCAGTGCACAGTGGTTGTTTAGCTTCACTGGCATCGTTTCCAGGAGTGTCCCCCACTGAGGTACATCAAAAAAAATACTGTTAGGTCAGTAATTTTGATAACTCAAAAATAATCAGGATATCAAATATGTAGTACTCAAGACTGAGAAGACACCTTTTTTTCCCCAATAATTATAGGAAGATTCACATTCTGAACAGTTCAGCTCTTTGTAGAATAAATTCTGATGATCCACATCTATTGGCTACACAAATGAATACTGCCTGTCAAGGAACATGAATTTAGTATTTTGATGGAAACAGAATTACTGGTAATCATCTCCAGAATTATAAAGAATTTGGCACACTCTGAAAGATCATATAGTTAAAAGTTAGGAGCTTCTTTATTCTATGTATTCAGGTTCTGTTTTTACCACAGATGACATGTGAGATTTACTCGTCCATAACTTTAAACCATAACATCTGTAAATTATAATTTCTGCCTCCAGAGTAAGGACTGCAATGTAAACAGACTCCGCAAAGGAATCTACTCTCTTCAACTAATTTACTTTCTAGATGAGGAGCAGCAGGGTCTTACTGATTATTATTACTTGTTACTGTAATTCTTCAATTAAACTTCTGTGTTCATTCCACAAGAGAAAGCTGTAGAGACCTGGAAGTATATTCACCAGTCACAATGCCTAGATTTTTAGCAGTAAGCATGACACTGCTGTGCTCAAGAGGTCCCACAAGTTACGAAGAGAAAAAGTATACACTATTTGCAGACAGACTGAAATGCTTTTCACTGAAAAAGGGTCCAATCTTATGAATTGAATAAACTTTTTCTTAGCGCTACAGGGGTATCAAAGCTTTGCAGAGAACTAGCTGAAAACATTTGAGAACTATTAAAAATATGTTTCTTCTTATGTCTTTCAAGGAAGTGGCACTACCATTTCCATCTAATCTTTTAAATGAAACTATGGAGGCAACAAGAAAATAGATCAGTCTGGTAAGCCAAAGTGCCTTCTGGAATAGAAAGCCTAGAAGTGTTAGAGAAACTACAGTGTGGTGGTGGTTAGTGTAAAGTACTGGCTAGAGTTACACATACACGTATGTATACACACCCATGCACTCACACCACAGTGACTCCAACATTTCTTAGCTTCTATTCCCTTGACTGCTGTGTTAATACCTTTTTGTAAAGTTCTCAGACTTTTTTTCCAGCTTTACATAGGTGCAATAGAAGTTTTCAGCAATTTTCATATGCTGTCAGAATCTCTCAACACCACTTCAACACAGTTGTCAGACGATGACATATTGCTGCTCTAATAGATGTGACATTATAATAAAAAAATTAAGAAATTAAATAACTCTAATTTTGATGAAGTCCCACACTGATTAATATATTTAATAGCTCTGTTAAAACAAAATCGAAACTGTTCTTATTTGATTTCAACACAGCCATGCTAATGAAATTTAAAAAAATGGCATCCAATGGATCAAATTATCAATCTGAATATATCCTGCAAATGAGAATCACGCAGAACACAATGAGGACATTGAGTGCTCAGGGTCCCCAGTTGGTAAAGGATCTTAAATTTATCAGGCTACAGGGCAGTGCCACGTTAAGACACTAGAATGGGCTGTGAGTGACCTGGAATTTCTAAAAGAGATAACACAAAGCTGGTAGCTAAAAATCTCAAAACCAGTCCAACCTCATGAGCAAAAAGTTTCTCTGGAGCTATTTGGCTTTTCTTCCTACGGGGCCAGGTGCAGATTTGCACTGACATGTATTTCAGTACCTGAGGTATTTCACTGACAGTCATTCAGGGATCACAACATCAAGCTAATTGCATCAGGGATATGCCCTTTGGCTTCACTTTCTGCTTCATTAGACTTTCTGCATGACCTTGGTTAAACAAACCTCTGTTTCCATTTCCAATTTGTACTATCAAGATATAAAATACTCCCCATCTTTAAAGCAACTAAACGCAACTGATTTGTGAGATACTACCGTTGAAATTGAAAGTTGTGGGGAATGTTCTTAACCTATTCTGAACACTGAAGCAGTTGGAATTTAAATTCAGCCTAAACCTATCAAGTACCAGTTCTAAAAATCAGTTTCTAAAAAAACCTACTAGGTCTAGAAAGCAGTTAAGAAAAATCTTAGGATCCTGCTTAGGATCAGGAGTACTGCAAAGGGTTCAAGGAAGCCATTCAGTGTCCACGTGTAACCAGCTACACCTTACAGGTGTTTCTGTAAGATGCATTTTAGGACATAATTTTAAGGATCTGGTAAAATTCCATCACTCATCGTTATTTTCCTTGATTTACGTCACCTCCTCTTTCCCTCATCCTTGGTGCAAATCCTGCCTCCCACTGGCCTCGCTGTGCTCCACTGAGCAGCAGCCAGACTTTAGCAGACCAGTGACTGAAGATGCCTCCACCAGAAACACATCAGAGCTCAGAACCATGCTGGACTTTGAGATGCTCTCCAAGGTGGCACTGAACTACTTGCTTTGACAGCCTCACTGTGAGGGCTACTAAAGATATCTGTCTTTTCTTTGCCTCCTAGAGAAAACAAATGTATTTGGGCAGTGTGGGATGGAACAGATGGCACGACAGAAAATGGCATTAAGTCGTGCCTTTTCTTTCTCTGCTAGGATATGCCAACCTTGATGTCTCAGGCTATTTTTCGTCCAGGAGGGAAAAAAAGTTTTCTACTATTTCTCAGAACAGTGAAAAACAAAGAAAAAGCCTGTTTTAGGTTTCTCAGGTAAGATACAGTGTCTTCTATCAGTCAAATTTTTATTTAGTAAAATTGTTTGAAATTGTACCTTGTTTTAATGACTATTTTTTTCACATTTCTTGTTTTTCAGAATGTCCTTCCCTTTATCATATGCTGAACACAACTTGTCATAAAGAATTGGCACAAATTAAGATAGTTCAATACAGCCATTTTTTTGCTTTTAATTTTATCATGGGTCCTACTTCGTTTAGCCTAATAAAAAAAACCCAAACCCCCCCAAAAGGCAAAAAAAACCCCACACCAAACAAAAAGCGAGACCGCTGTAGAAAGACTCCATAGCAAATATTGTTCTATTAAAACCTTGAATGTCATTCCACTGGGGGTGTTATTTAGTTTTGTCACTAAACCCCATGTTTTCACTGATTAAAAAGTCTTTATTTAATTACCCATATGTTAATTTTCATGTTAATGAGAGATTATCTACAAATGTGGTTATGTTGACTATGTAATCCACTGGGAAAAAACTGCACACAATATATATAAAGGCAAAAGATACAAAGGCAGCACCTGAAATATAAACCCAGACAGACACATTTGTGAATAAACTTTAAATACTGAAATACTGATTAAATTAATTTCCATATAAATGGGAAACTACAGAACACTGAAACCTTTTTGGTGTTTGAGGGTTTTTTGGACAGGAATGTATCACAAGATATGATCGCATACAAGGCCCTTCAAATCACCTGAAGTACATAAAAATTAACTTTTCATTCTTTTTTCCTCAGTGGTCATGCTTTGGAAGAGCACAAACCTGAAACAAGTATGTCATTGCATGGCACATACTTCCACTAAATTCAGATGAAATTCTAATGCAATTCCAGTTTTCTTGAAGCCACTGAGATGTTTAAATACTAAGCTATGTCTCCCCACTGCAGTACTGTGTGCATAAGACTGACTATCCTAAAAATATTCCAAACGTTGATGTCTTCTGGACCACAAAATAGTAAATATGGATGCATGTAAATAAATAAGGCAAGTGTTGTTGGTCTGTGCTGAAAACACATGGAAAAAATTAAAACTTACGTACTATTTTAAGAAACATTTCTTACCTACAAAAGGGAGCGTTTTACTCTTGGTTGTCTTTTAGGAAATTTAAAGCTCTCAACGCTCATTTTATATAAAATCATTTTCTAAATTTTTATTGACAGACATTCCCACTAAATCCATATTCATGACTGAATTGCAATGATCTCGTTTATTCATGGCTAAAACCTGCCAAAATTCACAGGACTGTATCTAATACCTATTTTAAATCTTATTGTACTGAAAAAGTAGAGACAATTCTCAGCTCCTTCAGCCAGGACTTAGCCAACTCCTTGCCATTTCCACTCTCTTGGTACAAACAAGCTGAAGATGTTTTAAAAATAAAACAACTTAAAATATTTTAGGTTTTCACTTTAATAAATCTGTTTCTCAACTTATACTACACACATATAGAAAGAACTAATATGCCTTCTTTATTTTTCCCTAACATCTCAGACCCAATGCTAACATTGCAGCCAATTATTTTAAATAAGTACTGGTGTGCAGTTTTTTTCAAGAGTAAATTTAGATCATGCTTGTGAAACATAGTTCCACTCCTTCCTCCAATCTAAAAAAAAAGGCAAACTGAAAAATGACATTATTCTCTTGAAAGTATTGGACTGTAGCATGCTGTTTAAAATGGGTCAAGATTTGATGCAGAATGCTGACAAGGTTTTTAGACACAACCTTCAGTCTAAAATTGTCACGGGCTCTCCAGCTGGCACATGAACTGAGTATGTGGAATTGTCAGCAGTAGTAAAACCTTTCATTTAGAAGGCAATGTGAATGGAAGAAGACTGACCCTTCACTGTCCAAAAGACTTTAATAATTCAAAAAATAGTTGGCATGAAGTTTAAGTGACACCTATATAAGAGGCTCCCCTTCACCCCACATCCATAACTTCCACATCCTTTTCTGATGTTTTTTGCTTATTTCTGTACACATATATTTAAAAAATTCAAGCAGCACAAAGTTTATTTAAACATTATTTTGGCAGTGGTGCTTCCTCAAAATGACTGAAGTCACTACCACATTTTAGGGGCAGAGTGCTCTCCAAATGGAAATGCCACACGAGTCAGTAACTTTTTATTCACATGGAAAACAGAATCAATTTTTTCATCCTCTTCAAAAAAAATAACAAGGTGAATTATATGCCTCCCATTGCCACACACATGAATGGGCAACTCAAAGATCCTACAGCTTCTGAAAATTTTAAAGACAGGTCTACATGGTTGAGTCATAAGAACTTAAATCTTACATTCTGATATTTTATTGCATTTTGCAATATATTGATCCGCAATAAAATAAAATCCTACTGATGACTGGCATGTGTAAAATAACTGAATCACAACATTCTCTGACATTGAATAAAACTGACTATCTTTTCTCATTTTAGTTCTCAATTCAGTGCAATTTAAGTGCGTTCTGAATAAGCTTTTACAATCAGAAGCCTTTATAAAAACATTCACCCTCTCTGAATATTGTTCGTGTATTTACACACACACACATATATATATATAAAGAAATTAACAAGACTAACACAGAGTAAAATTACAGCAAAACAAAAGGTAATATAAGGGCATCAAGTTCTCTGAGATCTCAAATTCACATATTTATGTGCAGTCACCATTAAGATCACAAACACAAGGCAAATTTTTCTGCATGCTGCCCATGACCAGAAGAGGACTTATAATGGGCATAGGTAAGAGTAGCACTGCAGAGTAGACAGTATCTTGCCTGTAAAAGTTAAGTTAACCCGTATAACTATAACATAAAAATTCCTCTTTCTGGAAAACTAACCAGAGTCAGCACTATCTTCAAAGGAAAGGATAAACATTATTCTGAAGAATAAAATAGACAAGACTGAGGTTATAAAAATAACTTGAGATGCTTAACACTTGCAAATTTCTGCTTTCCTTGAGACTCACAATTGTCCCCTTACTAAACCTATAAAATATGACTTTTTATACTTTTAATCTTAAGAGATACCCCAGCAGAATCATACTAATTTCAAACTTCTGCAGCAATCTAAATCAGAAATCCCACCTTTTCACATTCTCAGAGTGATTCAAGGAACACTACCAAACCAGCTAAATGGTACTTTCTTCACACATGTTTTCCAGCTGTTCCTCTTATACTGCCATTCCCATTTCTGGCTCTGCAGCCACTAAAACAAGTTCTTTACCTATTTCTTTTTTCCCTTCCTATAAGGTCTTAAGTTTTCTAGGTTTGCTGTTCATCTGAATACTGTCCTATGGCAAATCTGTATGGCATTTTCCAGATCTCAGGGACACACAGCTCCTGGCACCTGAAGGCAATATCATTGTGAAAAGACATTCTAGTTATAGGGGTAGAAAGTTAGTATTAGAAATAACACGCTTTGAAGATAACAAGTCAGCGTGGTAATGTATTTTGCACAACAGAGGTTTGCAGTTACCCCTCGCTGTCTCTCTTTCATCATTTGTCAGAGCTGCACACTTGAATCCTGTTTTGGCAGCCAAAGTGCAGGTTTTCTGATGGGTTATGACAGCCCTTTGCCACAGCAAGGCCTCAATTAAATGCATTATCCTCAGGCTTTAACAGAAATCTTAACTATTACACCCATTTAGATCATTTCCCTGAAACCCCTGTATCAAGAGGGTCAAGCAAGCTAAGCTTCAAGTACTTAAGATTCCCACCCCCCCCTCTCCATCCTCCCTTCCTTCCAACCAGGACTGTCAAGACGATGATGCAGCTTATGGGTTTATTGATTTTACTCCTACGAATCGGGTCAATCGGAGCCATATCAGGGGTTATGTTTAGCAAGAGTGTCTTTTGTTAGGCTCAGGGACTTCACCAACAGGCAGTTTTTTCCCATTGTACTTTAAAACTGTTATCCAGAAGCTTATTTAAAGTATATACATGCAATCACAATAGGATGGAGAGTATCTGCTCATAAAAATAAACAATCCTCCCCAACTCAAAAATGTATGTGAATGTTTTATAATTAAGACTTCAAATCTCAATACAGTGATGAACTGTATTTTAGGAAGTAACCCCACTATGTCACAACTGAAACCTAAAAAAAACCACATGAAGTTAAATCACAACCTTAAATCATCCTTATTCCCTGGGAGAAAAGTGCAATTAGGAACCAATATTTTTTGGGGGGTGGGTGGTGTCAGAGTTTATCAATTCACTCACTGCCTTTAACAACCCAAGTTTAGATGTTTTAAAAATATACTGTCAACTGGCTTTTTGCGACAAATGAAATACATTACATTAAAGTTATCTTTTGCAGATATTCTTGGAGGAAAATAAGCCTAAATCAAGTGCGAGAACTAAGCTTTAATAATACTTTGAATCGTAAGTCCTGCCTCCCCACAGTTAATTAGAAGTTAATTAAATGTTAAGCCATATCAAACATTCACTTTAGCTATTACAAAGACTATAGATGTGTTCTTCCCTCCCTTCCTATTTTATCCTACTAATCTCAATTGTAACAAAGAACTAGGAGAAGCCTATTTCTGTTTCTTAGCTGGTTAAAGGAGGAAATTTAAGAATATCTATCAGCAAAATTAACAGACAACAACAGTTAACTTGCACTGTTAAGCAATTTGCATTGAAACCAAATTCTGTAAATATCTTTCAGCATTATCTTGCAGAAATAAAATTCTCTTTTGCAAGACTACTCAAACTCCCTCTAAAACATTAGATACACAAAGCAACCTGGTTTAAAACCCATTTACTAAAACCATGAATTAAATGAAAAATGACTGAGAAGAGATGGTCAAAGAACTGTTGCTATATTTAGAATAGTTAGCTAATTTGAAGTCATAAGAAAAAAGATATATGCCCATTTTTTGGACTTCTGAGCGAAACAGCCTAGCATTCCAGTTAAAAAAGAAATTCTTTTTCAGTAAAGAAATTAATCCATACATACCGGAATTATTTTAGTGAATTGAGCGGCAGCAGAGATATTTCAAATAGATACCATTATTAGAGAATAGAGACAAGCATGAAACTGAGTTTTATCTGAGATCTCTAAAGGCATTAGAAAGAGATGAATATCAACTCACCAAAAACACTGGTGATCTAACAGCCAGGCTTGTCTCACATCTCAAGTTTCCATTTCCAAGAGAAATCATATGTGCCCTGATAGAAAGATGACAAAAGGGCATGCTGTGCTCTCCTCTACTTCAGCTGAATGACAGCTCCACTAACGGGGAACAGAGACACACACTGCAAAAGCTAAAAGAGTGGGTACTTGATATGAGCATGCTCAGTATCTAATTTAAAATGGCCTGATGCTTCAACTCAGCATGAGATGGCCTACTTCCAAACAATTTCAGAACTTTAAGTCAAATCCAAAATCATTAATTGAAATACACAAAACAGGCACCAAGCAGAATTGATTTTTTTTTTTTTTTAAATCTGCACTGATGCACAGATAATTATTTGCACTACTTCCCTGCAAGGCATCCTAAGGATTAAATACTATCATCAATGTAATTACATGATGACACTGTAATAGACCGAAAACCTTTTCAGGATAGCATATGATTTGAACACTAAGCAGCACAATTCACAAATCAGACAAAGACAACAAATGTGTTAAACATTCTCCAAATCAATTTAAGAATTATCCTACCTGGTGATTTCTAGGCAGCTTTTTTCTGGGGGGGGGGGGGGGAGGGGGCAAGAAGAAAGGCTAGAAAACTGTCTAACAAGTGATTTATGCTGCAAAGCAGTCTACCTCCACTTAAAATCTCTTTATAGATAAAGAAACAATTTAGCTTCTTAATGGAACAATTTATTTTAATATCAAAAGCCAGGCTATTCACATGCAAAAATCCTATGTCAAAGAAAACAAATATTCAAACCCTTTCTCTTTAGTGATTAACATCTTTTAATTCACCCACAGACACACACAAGTAGCATAGAGGTCTTCTATGTTTTGATTTTCTCTGTCTCACAGACCTCTTTCCATATTTATTGTATATTCATTTTTTCAAATGAATACACTACATCTTTGCCCTCTTGTGGGAAGACAAAAGCTATGCCCCAGGCACTTTTGGTTTTTTTAAAATGCTTTCCTGCTTATTATTCAAGCTGAAAGCAAAGCCAGGCAGGCTACTTTATAAATGCTATATTTTAAAAGATGCTATATAAAACCCAAGACAGCCCACCTCCTGGTCTTTACCACAGCTGAGCACAGGAATACTTAACTGAATTTGGAATAAACTCTACTATTTGGAAGGCATGTATCAAATCCTCTAGTTTTAGTACAGTGGATAAAGGTTAACACAATGAGAAGCAAGACACCATCATTAACCTTCACTAATGTCTACAACTAACTTAAAAACAAGGTTTTCATATCTATGCAAAAATGCCTGTATTTAGTATCGGAACCTGCAGCTTCAGTCATAGTGATCTGAAATCTACAACTCACACATTGCTCTCCTATATTTTCAAAATCCTCTTGGCATGAAACCAAAATATTTGCTAAGGTAATTATTTTAACATTCATCCTTGCCCTTTGCCTTTGAACTCACACAAAATGACAGGAAGTATTTTTACTTCAGAAATTCCTTCCAGGCATAAACCCAGAAGTCGAGATGCACAGCAGAGCTAGGGCACAGCTAAACCTGATTTGCATGAACAAACTGAAACATCCCTTTTCAAATTCCAGAGATAATACTACACCGCTATAAAGAGAAGATTATTTGTAATCATCTAACACTACCTGCATTCATTTAATTTTTAATCATAGAATACCTTGATAGTTAGTTTTCTTGCACCAATACGTACAAAACCCAGCCCTCGCTAAAAGAACTGTCCAGGTTGCAAAATTCAAATTAATTCTACAGTCTACCATTAGGTGATGAAAACTCTGCTTCTTGGTATGAATTTCAGTGTTTCCCTGCCAGCTAATGAACTCTTTAAAAAAAAAAAAGGAAATGATTATTACATCATATTTCACATTTTTATCTAAGCTTATCTTCTCTCATCACCTATTCATCACTTGCTCTGTTATTGCTCTCTGAACTTCTGCAGATTCAGGCTGGTGAAACACAACATATTTTTGAAATGCAAGACGCTGCCAATATAAGAGCTGCCTCCTGAGTGAGAAACGTTATCATCCAGTTAGGTTTAATCTAGCTTCATTCTGAAAAATGAAGAAGAAAGAAAGATTAACCGTAGAAATCTGTATCTCCCTAATCAGTTGTAGTTTCCACACATAGAAGATCCAAGGGAAAAAGACGACGCTAATAAAATCCATTAAAATTGAAGTAAACACCATTCTCTTGTTTCAAGTTTATTCACCTTTGCTTCCCAAAATCCCATTAAACTGGGCACAAATTATGAGAATTTTCTTTGAGCTAGACAACAATTTACAAGTTGAAAAAAGTCTGCTCTGAAGTTAAATTATTGTGGCTATATTCTCCCCCCAAGAGACAAATTTTCATGGAAAAAAACTCCTCTGCATTTCTTTGACATCTGCCCAACTTCTTAGAGGAGCTTAAGGAAGTTTCAGGAAAGTTTTTGTTCCTTCTTTCGATGAATCTTTATTTTATTCTCTTAATGACCTACAAATCATAGCTGCAATAATGAAATCAAAGGGCCTATGAATAGCACATAAGGACAAAATATTTTGATTGCACAACTAATGCAAAATGCTACTTGCAAAAAAGTCTCTCACAGAACTTGACAGGGTTTCTTTACAATGACATAATTTGAGTTTAAAGATCTTTATGTCTGATAAGAAAGTTTTATATTATGTGAATATAAATTTACCAATTTGCAATCTAATAAACATCTCTTGAAAGACAAAAGAAAAAAAGAATCAATAATACAGGCAAAATATGCCCTGTGCACAGGTTTTCCAGAAAGTAATTATTCTCTTGCACCTGATAAAGCTGGTATTAGATTAAAATCAAATTTCAGACCTGGAAGCTGAAACAATTTTCTAAATTTTCCTCATTGATATCCAAATCAAAGCCTTGTTATCACACAGCACACTAAAACTATGCCAGACTCCTGCATGTTGCTACAAAGACTGAGTTCAGTGAGCCCTAGGGGAGTGTTACAGGAATAAGATTCATTTCAGTAAACTCAGCACAGTTAGAAGACACAATAGAAAATGGTTAATGACTCGGTTGCTGTTGTGGGGTTTTTTTTTTCTTTTAATATATTTCTCAAGAAATACTTAAGAAATCTTTGCTCCTTTCTAACAGCTTCTTAGAAACAGTTCACACACAAACCCCTTTGATCACCTGTCCTGACAGTAAAGCAGCTCATTTTAGTAAAGTTTTGCATAATGTTTAGGTTAAGTCTCAATATCAAACTCAAAAAAATCAAATATTATTCTCTTTTAAGCTTGTAACTCGGCTTTATATGGACTTTATTAAAAGCTTTGACTTAAGCAACTGATCTTTTAACTAAACATGATACATTCTTCAGTAAATCATATACAGCTGAGTTTCAGAAGACTTTCTGGCATCCTAAAAAGAATTCCAAAATCATGTCTCTTACACATGAGCTCTTTCAGTTCTCTTCTTGGTTTTAGCATGATCACACAAGCAGCTTTCCTGGATTTGGTCTACTAGAAGTAATACTTCAAAATGTCTCTCTCAAATGCTACATCACAGATATCTAAAATGTCTTCCTTTTCCACACAGTTTAAAGCTACATTCTCCAGAGATATGTAGCAATTTAAAATCTGTTTGCCATTATGTTTTCAAATCTTAACTGTCACCTAACCTATTCAAGTGGAAATAACATTTTTCAAACAAAATCAAGAAAAAGTGTCCACTTGGGTCTAGACAATTGCAAGACAAAAACTACACATGCAATGTTCAAAATATGAGTCAATTTTCTCTTATTTTCATAATATCATTTACATTCTTGTTTCTATTCTATTCATAGCTTTGCCTGCTCTACATAATTCCAATATGCCAACATTTAAGTCTTCCTATACTTCTATTTCTCTGGGTCTTTTTCTTTTGTGACTCTTGTTGCATCTCAATTGAAAATACTGTCTCAGTTTACAGCCTCCATCTCAGGTGTTCTTTTTGCCTTCTTCAACTTCTGTTTTTCTTCTGTTGTTAACCAACCTCCCAATGCTTTCAATAATGAAAGGAAATTCAGTAGATGTTTAATATTACTCAAGAATAGCAACTTCAAACAATCAGGAACAAAAAATAGTTGAGAAAAAGGAACACACAGATCTTCTGAATTTTTATTAATGCATGATATGGCTAAAGAGATCAGGAAGTGATTAATACCAAAATCAGAATGAGGACATACAAACACCATAGAAAGATAACATTTATGATCTGCAGTGTTTGTTTTACTTCTGTTACTATCTATGTTTTCTATGTGTTCAGAGAAGCAACAAGCCTCTTACTCCACCCAAGTTTAGGGCTCTGAGTCCACCTGCAAACCACCTGAAATGATGAGATAGTCTTCAAGTATCTGGCAGGGCTGCACTACCCACCAAAGGGGCATTAACATTACTAACTCAAAGAACCTTCTCCAAAGGATGTTCTCATCCCATCTCTTCATTTGAAGGCTTCATGATGGAGGACTTGACAACTACATGACATGGCATGAAAGGGCAAGTGAGACATCAGAGGATCCACAAAACACATTTACGACATCTGCTGACATGAGACCTGTCTACTCCTTATTAAGTTACTGCAAGCCCCTGGTCCTTTTGTAGGCTTTCACTCTTCATATGCCCACAATTAGATTGAATAGTCAATCACGAGTTTGTGCTTGTTACAATATACAACTTATATTGCAATTTCCTTCCTAAATACAGGTATGCTAATTGTTACAGACACAATAGTTTGTGCTCGTGCTCTTGAATAAGTATAATGGAAAAATAAGGTTTATATCTGTTGTTCATGGCTTATAAAAGCAGGCTATGTGTTGGTCTCTAATATACAACCATAGATGATTCATCTGGAAAATTATATCAGACAATGTGCCAGAACATATAAAACTGCCACTGCGCCCAGATTGTTAGTGGTGTTTTCCAAGTTTCTATGTATATATTTGTATAACAGAGTGTCTGAGACCAAGGACCAGGTCTGAACCCCAAACACCTTTCATAAATACAAGCTACCTATATGTCTATCCTGACGACAAGCTCTAGCTACACAGACAACCCACTACCTGTCCTCGAAGTAGACAGAGTCCCCCTTCACCCATTATTCTCTTAACAAATTCGCTTTTCTGTTACGAATGGTCATTAGCTTTAGAAACACATTCAAGATGGGCAAGAGAACAACAGCTGCAAATGAACTGTACTTGATAAGGCAAATTCTTGACTGTTTCTAAAATTCAATGCATTAGTGCCATTGCTTTTTATTTTATGTCTATTCCAAGAATTGCCATTTAAAAAATCTAGTAAGTGATTCCATGTAAGAACATGTTTACTTCTCAAAACCCACAATCTCAGGAATCCAATCTGAATACTTAATGTGCCAAGCAATTGATTTTTCTGCAAATTTCTTACACCACAAAAATTGTCCAAGACATTTTTTAAGGGCAAAATCACTACAGCCCTGGTCAGCTGATAACACATCCTTCAATTCTATTTAGCATCAACAAAAGCAGCATAAAAGATTCTTCAGTTCTGGATACAACCCAGAACACAAATAAAACAACCCATAAAATACAAGATTCTGTGTAAGAAACACTGAAGCTCAGCAGCCCTTCTGTGCTGCAAGACCTATAGACATTTTCAAATCCTTATTCAGTAACTGTCACATAGTACAAATCTCTTTTATTAACTGATAAAGGCAGAGTTAAAACTGCTGAGATCCCATCTGGAAGATATCTGAATTCTCCTCTCAAAACAACTTCTTAGCCAGCCAAAGCTCTTTGCAAGATTCTTGAACTCATTCTGAATCAGTCACATATGCACCCATTAAACTCCTTCTTTATATTAGCAGAAGGAATTCTAAAGTAAAAATATCCTTTTGTAGAGTTGTAACTTAATATTTATAAAAAAATACAATCATTCAATGAATTTAAAGTTAATTATTTAGAAAAACATGCTACTCTTGACAATTTGCTGCTGACTGCGTACTTGATACAGAATTACAGACACAAGCACTGGCTGAACCAACCCAAACCAGCGCTAAGATCTCTGCCTCATGTCCAAAGTCTCTTGATACACAAATAAATAGCAAGGGAAGAGAAGTTTACTGAAAGAAAGAAAAATTCTGAAGGTGCTCAAACAGGAAAAAAGAATAGTAGGTTCAATGAAAACTCCCAAACAGGCTAGTTAAAAAATAAATACATTGCAGGCTCTGAGGAACCACCCGCAAATGTGCAGAGGATGAAAGGGGGAGAGACACCCCGTGTCTCAAGCCTAATAGAGCTCCTCTTTCAAACTTCAGAATCAGGAAGTCTTTCAACCGAAAAAGAAATTAAAAAAAAAAAAAAAAGGATAAAAAAAATCAAGAAGGCTGATAAAAGGTAAGGTCACTGCAGAAAGCACGGCTCCATTATTTTTCTGTATTTGTTTTCACACTCAGAGAAGCCTTCATGGCACCCTCGTTCACCTAATTGACTCAAGACAGATTGTGCAATGAATGAAAGCATTGGTGGAATGGTGTGAAGCAGCCAGCTGGTGTTTCCCCTTCTGTAGCCACAGAGTTTAGCTACTGTCCAACATAGCCAGTTTGCCTCGGTTCCACACAACTGGAGTCCACAAACTGACTCTATGTCAAGTTTACAGAGCCTCTAGGGTCAGCTAGAGGACTACAGACCAGGTAAGCTTAAGTTCCATGTTCGTAGCAGGCAAAGCAATAAGAAATATTCTAAATAACAGAATTATTAATTAACAGGTATGAAATCTAATGCAGCCGGGAAGAGTCACCACACCTTTTGAAAAGGAAAGCATACCTCAAGAGATTTATCAGCCTTTGTAGTAGTAAATAAACAAACTAACAAAAAAACCCACCACCAAATAACACTCCCCCCCCAAAAAAACCCCAACAACAAACAAAAAGCAAGCAGGCCTTTCAGCTGACAGAGAACCTGGTTCTCCTAAAAGCATCCAATAAGGTCACTCATCAAAGCCATCCAAAGAAGCTGAGCTGCCAGAGGGGTAGGGGGAAGGTTGTCACGTAAACGGTAACTGGTTGAAATGAAGGCAATGATACGAGTTAATAAGACCTGCAAGGGCTTGAATTCACATATGCTCTTCATCCTGACCTCCAAAAGAGGATGAAAACATAAATAGAATATTACCAGAGAGCATCTGGTAACAAGGATGCTATTCAGGATAACGAGGGCCCAATTTAAGAATTACAGAGAAACTGTAAGATTAGGAATGCAAGCAGTAAAATAGCAAGTGATATTTAATAGTGGTAATGTAACATGGTGTGAATGAAAAAAACCCTGCGTTTGACATATTCAATAATGGCCTCTGAGCTGACCTTTTCTACTACAGAACAAGACCTTAGCATTATACCAGATACCTTTCCACAGACTAGCCATCTCAGAGAATTCACAGAAAGTTTTGTGCGTAGATTAATCCATACACACATACGAAAGAAAACAAAACAAAACCCCACATAAGTTCCAAAAAATGGCAACAAGGATGACTGAAGGGTGTAGGACACTTTCCACATGCAAGGAACAAAAAAATAGATTGACTGGCCTTAGACTGGGGATGTGATAAAGATCCTTTTATCCCTCAGGTTTTTATGGTAAAGAATGCAGCACTGCACCTACAGGAGAAGCAGGACCACGCCAAATGAAACTAGTCGGTAGCAATTCAAAACTCAGAAGGTGGTAGTCCTTCACACGTGCGGTTGCAGCACAGAGCTCCATTTAGCTTCTAAAATAACCTGTTGAGAGTCTGGGTGGGTTCACAATCGAACACAGAAACCCATCATGTGCAGTTAAAAACAAAGAGAACTTTGTATTTAATCGCCTCTGCTTCTAGAATTCACTGCTCCACAGACAGCTGTTGGCCAGAAATTCTTGTGTAGGTTCTCAAAAAACCAAAACAAACCCCCTCACCTCTAGCTATCTCAGTTTCTGGCAACTGCTGCAAAAACCACAAATACATTCTGTTAGAATCTGTGAAGACAGGACACATCATACTAGAGATAACTATTCCTATATTTGGCTGCTTTTCTCAGCTACTGTAAAGCCCAGTAGGAACGATGTTACAGTATCAGTTTATTACAAATGTAGTCTTTTTATCAAGCTTACAAATTTCTTCAAACAGATTTTTCTATTCCCCTGGTTTCTCCAATATCCTTTTCAACAAGATAGGGAACGATCCACCAACTTGTGGCATGGGGTTCAATTTCACTTCAAATCACACTGGCTGGCCAAATATGAACACCTTCCTCCAGTAGGCCAGAGCTTACGCACTGTTCCCTGTTTCCCTGGAAATTGATATAAATGTACCATGGATTGCGGAAGGGAGAGGAGAGTAATTCTCAAACCACAGACATTGACAGATTATTAAACCAGTGAACAGGATAATTAAACTCTGAATGATCCACAGCTAATTTGCAGTTGAACTTTACTGAGCAACACAGATGCGTAATTATAATTTTCAACCAGATACTTGATATAAGAGTCCTTGTTAGTGGGTTCCCACGGATTGATGCCCCAAACAGGGATAGGATTTAATATACTTGGACAACAAGCTAGTGTGTAGCTGTTTAATTTTATTTTTTTTTTTTTTTTAATTTTTATTTTCAGCTGAATCACTAGATCCAGCACAGTGCCGGGTTAGTCGCTAATATCGCAGGCTTTCCTTCTGTACGAGCTGCCACCAATTCAGCAGAGCTCTCCTCACCAAGAACTCCCACCGTCAGGTACCAACCACTTAAACCTGCCGACAGCAAATTTAATCCAAGTGACAGTTAAAATCACACCAGCGCAGATGAAAATCATCATATTATGGCTTTCCCTTTTGTTAAAGTCAATTTAACTGATCTTATGAGCTTTATGTTCCTCAATATGAAAAAGCCTGCATGCTTCGATAAAAACTAGAGGGAGCAACACTTTAAATGCTTTTTTAATTGACTTTCGTTTTCAGACCAGCAGCCCAGGGATAAAGTTTCATTATTACTCCAATATTTCAAGTCCTTCAAAAAGTATACAATTTGTACTCAGGATACCATTCAAACGTGATTCACGGGAAATAATCTAAAAACCAAAACACAAGAAAATCAAGAACTAAATTTGACTTACATGACTAATAAAAATCTCTTCAATTTTGAATCCTATAGTCAAATTTTAGTTAACATAGCAAATATCAAGACTATTTTGCAAGCTATTCGTATTTTCTTAAAATACCCATCTTTAAAATTAAGACATTCACACTCTCATTGATACAGGAATAATGTGTATTTACAGTATCTTTAAGAACAGGACGGTAAATACTGGAGATTTGACTTCCTATAAGTAAAAGACTCATTCTCATCCAAAGCACTTAAAAAAATAAAAGCACAGGAAATGTGAGTGGTAAAGTGTGTGGTACATTACATGCTGAAACCAAAATCCTAAAAACACTATTAGTCCAAAAAAGGAAAAAGAAAAATTAATAAGCAAGATAGGCAGTATGTGTGGCTTTGATGCAAGCCAGAGGAAATGAATTCACAGCTTCACTTAAACTTCTCATTCAAGCAGCCTCAGCCAGGCATTTTTTTAAGGCTAAGGTATTACTTAGAAACACATACAAACAGTCATAAAGTGGTATTGAACATAAAAATAGAAAAAAATATGTTTTGACATCCTACTTGAAAACCAGAAAAATAAAAGAAAGGTTCATTCTCCACTGATAACAAGAGAACTTTATTGCTTTAATCCACTGTTGAGAAGATAAGAACAAGTAGGAATTTGCTTGTGTTTAAAGCCTGCTGAGGTTTTGCACCTTTTTAAGCCACTTGTGGCTCAAGCTATCAAACCAAACTTCTGAAACAATCGCATAACTTAAAGGAAAAAAAAAATAAAAAAGGATGACAAACTGTTGTTTGGTCTTAACTCAAAATGAAGAAAGAGAAAAATATATAAAAAAAAGACTGAACTAGCAATGTAGTAATTCAGTGTTTGAAAAACAGAATTTTGGCGCAGTATAGTGCAAGTCCAGGCACACCAGCAGTGTACAAACAATATACATGGACAAAACATGAAAAAGAATTTATTTCAACTTGTCTACAAGTTTCTCTTCCCAACAGCAGCTCTGCTACAATGTATTCTACACAAAGAAGTTTTACAGTAAGGGATTTTGTAGACAAAGCTTCACACGCAGAACTCAAGCATGGACACAGCAGACCCTACCAGATCAACCCTACATGATCACGTCCAGCTACAAAACTCTCAGGAAACCATCTGCAGACAAAGAGAAGTCTAATGTTTTCATTACGTTAGTTCCTCCATCTAAAATACCTTGGTGATTTGAAATGCTTTAAAAACAATTTATGCAGAACTAGATTTCCACACAATATCCTATGCTGTACTTCAAGCATATCATGTTCGAAAACCTTTGAAACAATGATCTAATTTACTCTATATGTACAAACGTAGTATTGTTACAGTAATAATTAAGCAACATTAATTATGGATTAATATTCTTTATTGGTAAATCCTTAGCTGCTAAGACTATAATACTCAAATATCACAGTATTACAAAAATGCATTGTGCTCTCAATTGCAGCGTAATGCCAGCTGCACTGCAATAGGTTGGCAGCAGCCTGCCACTTGTGAAAAATGACTTTGTTATTTTTCCTAAGCAAAGGGTATATTACAGGTGTTTACTTCTTGGGACCTGGACGGGTTGGATCAATGGGCCAAGGCCAGTGGGTTCAGGTTTAATAAGGCCAAGTGCTGGGTCCTGCATTTTGGTCACAACAGAATCACAGAATCTTCATGGCTGGAAGGAACCTTTGAGATCATTGAGTCCAACCACAAAAAAAAACCCAAACAAAAACAAAAAACCACCACAACACACAGCAAACAACCAGACACAAACCAACAATCTTGGGCACTAGATTAGTTTGGAGAAGAGAAGGCTGAGGGGGGACCTCATTGCCCTCTACAACTCCCTGAAAGGAAGGTGTAGAGAGGTGGGGGTTGGCCTTTTCTCCCAAGGAAATAATGACAGGACCAGAGGAAATGGTCTGAAGTTGGGGCAGAGGAGGATTAGATTAGATATTAGGAAGAATTACTTTCCTGAGAGAGTGGTCAGGCACTGGAACAGCCTGCCCAGGGAGGTGGTGGAGTCACCATCCCTGGAGGTATTTAAGAAACGTGTAGACACGGCACTTCAGGGCATGCTCTAGTGCCCGGGATTGCTGGGGTCTCTGTGTGTGTATGTGTGTGTGTATGCGGCTGGACTTGATGATCTCAAAGGTCCCTTCCAACTATGAAGATTCTGTAATTCTGGCAATATCTTGTGCCTATAAGGACTGACGAGACAGTAGTGTGAAATAAACCCCAAATATCAATCAGGGGTTATTAATCAAGTATCAATGGCCTTTTAATTTTTCCACTTACAGGAGGGCAGCTCCTGAGGCACATACTTGCAGCTTCCATCTCACTGGAAGTCACACCACAGCCCAACAAGTTCTGGGATACACATGATTGCACAGCAGTGCCTAAAGATGAGTTAGTGTCATCTTTTCCCTATTTTTGAATAATCCATTCACTCTTAAAACAAATACACAAAACACAACCCACATTCAAAACCCTGCACACCCGAGAAGTCCTGACCCAAAAAAACAGGGTGTAAAATTCAGTCACTTGTTTAGAACTGGAAGTATTATAAACAAAGAAGAAAAGTGCTTTTCAAAAAGTAAGTTTCACTTAATATGCTAACACACTGAAATCCTGATCTTTGTTGGCAACCCTGTCCCTCCCTCCCTCTGTCTGATGCAAGGTGTATTCAGACCTGTGTTGTTTTTAAAAAATCTAAATTAGCCTGCATAAGACACTCCCAGCACTCCTATCAGACCAAACCATCAAAATATTACATAAGCAGCATTAAAAAAGTTAATTCTACCATGATTTTTGAAGAATCTGTTCTTAAATAAATGTATTTAAGACAAACATACATACTACCAATTCTTGAAAGTAATTTTGTGTCACAGTAAGTATTACCTATGGTATTACCATTTGTTTTAGTAACAAAGACTTGCTGTTAACAAAACACAAGAGTTGCAGGGTTTATGTTTTTTTTTTTGTTGGGTTTTTTTTGTTGTTTGGGTTTAATAGCTATGTCTAAGGATAATACTCAGAGAAATCCTTCACCCACCCACCCGAGGTTTTAGAATTACTATTTCCTTTAGGTTTTATAATGGGTGGTAAAAATCAATCTCCCTAAGCAATAATCCACTGCCAACCAAAAGAAATAAAAATCACCCTGAAAGTACACACAGAAAAAAGTAAAGCCATCAAAAACTTGTTAGAAATACAAATAACTGAATTATATGCATTATTGTACCATCGTTCAAAATTACACACTTCACATTTCAAACATGATCTACTAAAGAACATCAAGTCAAACTCGTCTTTCTTTGATATAGGGGCATTCTGAATCCTTAACGTTACTTTGTGGCATATTACTTTTTTCCTTTTTTTTTTTTTTTCATCTCTTTTGACAAACTGTTTCAGACTTTTGTGTGTTTAAGAAGAGACTTAAGTTGACTGACAGGTATTTTAATTTCCTGTTGAGTCTGAAGACAGAAGTTACTTTTGATGAATATCAAATTTCTTCTGGATATGAATTTTAAAATGTAGATATTTATTTTAAAGACAAGATATAGCTTTTCTGCTCTTTCAAGCCTTGGTAAGAGACACTCGAAAGTAAAGTGTCAGCATTTAGGTTTGCCTGTAATGTGCATTTACTCCAAAACTTTCAATTTTATTAAGACAAAAGCAGCATTAACCCTCAAATATTTTATCCAAGTTTTAAAGTTTATAAGCAACTTTCGAAAGCTGAACTGACTACTACACTGGTGTCTCCTCCTGGCAACCTTCTGCTTTCAAACCATGGCAGATCATTTGTGCCTCATCACATACGAATGCAGGTTAGTGTGGCAATGGCTCCCAATAATATTCTAAAAATTGCCTCCTAATTCCTCTTCGCTCTTGAAAACATCAAGGAATTCTACTCAGGTGTTAACTTCCTTCCCCAGAATCCTTACTGATATTCCTAAACAATCCATATATAAGTGATTCATATAACTACAACCTAAAGTGTTCGAAAAAATGATTGTTTACAGGTTTATTTGTGATTGTAAGTGCAATGCAATAATTAATTGTAGGAAGTACCTCTGAGAATAATTACACATAAATTAGTCCCTTTCTTTGGCACTGCGGTACTTGGCATGGACCTTGCAACCTCAAAGTCACTTCACCTGGAAAATCTTATTCCTGTGTCAAGGAGTCAAATATATCCTCCATTAATATTTTAGTGTGGAATGTTCTTAACCTATTCAAGGAAGTATCTGAAAAAAAGTAACTTGATCTGCAAATTAATATACAAATGCAAGTTAAAAGAAAAAAACAACCCCTTCCCAAGCAAAAATAAAATCCCATCCAAATATTTAGTTTTTCCTGGAAAGACAAAGCTTACAATATAAGATAGTCTGCATTTATTAAGATGAGCTTCATTATGTTTTTCTTGGCTTAAATAGCAAGAGTAGGAAGGTTGCCACAGACATAGCTCTTACCCTAACCACATGCATCTTAAGCAGTAGGATGGACACAAGGTAAATTTATTCAGAAAAAACATTCTCACATAAGTTTGTCCATGACTTCATCTAAAGTTTCAAAGATACTGAAAAAAGACTTGCATATATTTTTACACAAAGAACAGAATTTGCCTTCAGAGTGTGGAAAACCAGAGTAAGTTTCCTGGGAAAAAAATACTTCTTTCTTTCCTCTGGGCTATCTGCTCAAGGTTGGGATGGAGGGGAGGAAAAAGGAAAGAGAGGGCAAGAATGGATTAAACAGAGCCACACGTTTCTATTCCGAGCAATAAGAGTACTTCTTTACATATCAAATCTTTTATCATTACAAAGTCATTCTATTTTTTTTTCTGAATCAATGATTTGATTTGTTCACACTGAGATACTCCTAAACCACTAGTGGCCCTCTGCTTCCAAGACACAAAGATTTGCTCAGTTCCAGCAGATTTATAGCCCAAAGTAAGCGTAACGTGTTAGAGACGTTCATTAGGAAAGCGAGACATGATTTAACATTTGCAGCACAGGTATTATGAAGTTCTTCCATAAAGGCTAATGCTTTTACCAGCCAGTAAATTACAAATTCTTCAGAAGATTTTAGGAAGAAGCTGCAGAGCTTAAATTTCCATTATAGCTCCCTATCCTACCCTGCCTCCTCATTTGGTATCACTTTAGTTCCTGTTCACACGCTCTCTGGACATATCCTTTTACATAAGTCAAATAATATGAAATTATTTTTGTTGTACGACTGCAGTCTGCATTTCCAAATACTTACAAAACTTACCTACATCTATTAGTGCAATCACACACATGATACAAAATAACATACCATGAAGCCACCGAGGACTGAGATCAACTTCCCAGATTAGAGAATTAAGTACTGTCACACAAAAAAAAGAAGTCAGTCACTAAGCATTTAGTCATTCCTAATTTCTGGGTTTCTCAAATCTCAACATATGGGTCCACTACTATAAATAGTCAAACACAGCTCTAACAAATAAAAGCAGCTTTCTAAAAAGCTCAACAAATCTGGGGGATGTGTGTGTCAGGAAATAAAACACTTCTGGCAAGAAGATACTTGTTTAATTCAACTAATTAACAGTAGTGTCTAATCATGCATGTCACGTTTATAAGAGATCAATACCTATTTCAGTTAATTCCTCAACACTGCTTTTGAAAAGGAATTAAAAGCTAGGACTGCTTTCCATATGTCATTTAAGAAGCTTATGTAAGAAACATTGCTGCTGCCACTGCCAATTTGAAACAAGTTCCATCATTAGCCATAAATTATAAAACAGACTCCAAGTTTCTTATTCACAAATTCTGTATTGCAACAGGAATGGGAACACGATGATTCAAATCCAAGTAACACACCGCGATTTGTCCAGACTAACAGAGCTGTGATGAATTTGTCCATTACCATGTCCTTCCTGCTGGTCCTTTTTTACCTTCTTAGAGAGAAACTTGAATAATTACTTCTGAATCTTTTACTCTGTGTCTAAAGCCATAATAAACTATCTAGGTCAGGTGACAGTTAAAAAAAAAAATAAACAAAACACCCCACACCATTTTTCTTCTTCCCTCTGGTGTATTCTGGTTCGTCTCTTTGGCAATTTTTAAATGTGAAATAAGGGGCTATACCCTACTCATGCCATTTTTTCAGAGATGATAAAAAGGAAAAACAAGAAACATGTGCTTTGGTTATCACCAAAATTCAACCCAGAATGGTTTATCCAGAGATAATATTACAGAACACAAACAGACAACTTACTTGTAATAAGCAACTGTGAAACTCTAAGTGATAGGTCATCAATAAAACAAGTCCACATCTTCTAAAATGACAGATCACTGCTGCTTAAAATAGTAATTTTAGAAGCCAACTTATCATTTGATTTTCCCTACGCGTTCTGATGATTTTAAACGCCTTTGATAGGATTGGCAAAAAATATCCAAAGATTTTTGTTAACAGAAAGAACATAATGAATATATTTTAACTGCATTTTCATTATGATCCTTGAATTGATCTGGAGACAAAAGTCAGCACTTCCATAATGCAATGAATTATTTTCATTCCCTCCCCTACCATTCAATTATTTCAAGGACATAAAAAGCTACAGTCAAAAATATTTTGCTACTTTTTCCTCCACACATAGACTAAGTGGTTTAAAGCACAGCTACCCAATGAGGCCAAGCATGCTTGCTTCTTCAGGAAGGATGAGAATATTGAATATTGCAACTCTCTTCACCCCTGCCACATCTACTTTTCCCATGCCATCCTCATTGGTGTTCCACTGAATTTTACTCCACATCCTCCTCCCACATTACTTTTTTGTCCTCACAGTCCACTTCTGAGCTTATGCCAAAATAAAATATTAGACTGGACACTGACTGTGTCATTGTAACAGGTTTGCAAAGAGGAAGAAATACTGAGAGCTTGAAATGAAGTCTGAAAATACCAGCTTGAAATACAGTCTGAAAATGCCAGCCACTTTAAACAGTCTGGATCATCTCTGCTATTAAAGCAAGTCAATACTAATGACAGATTTCTTTCAAGAAGAATCCTAGTCTTTATGTTCAAATTCAAAGCCTTACCTGAGTTTAATTAGTCTTAAACAAAGTATTTATATATACTGTATTTAGAGTACATGCACACTGCAGTCAGTATTTAGACCTGTGCCACAGACTAGTGTCACCTCTTAAAATCAGAGAGTCATCTAGGTTGGAAGAGACCCTTGGGATCATCGAGTCCAACCATCTACCCTACTCTACAAAGTCCTCCCCTACACCATAGCCCTCAGCACCACATCTAATCGTCTCTTAAACACATCCAGGGATGGTGACTCAACCCCCT
>JAHREE010000343.1:2233685-2265020 GCA_033628505.1 Tringa tobata | reverse complement strand
CATGAAATACTGTACTGATCTCATATCAGAACCGTTACTGAGACAAAATGTTTAAAGGGAAAATTTAAACACAAAAAAATTGGTAAGCACACAGTGCAAGATTAACTTCAGTGGGCTAATAACGAAGAAGTTTACCTTCAGGATTTATTTCAGTCCAATCCGTGTGTTGAAAAAATTGAACCAGAACTGCTTGCTCATTTACAAAACTGAAAGGCTCAAGTAAATTAATAAATATGTTCTACTGTGAAACAGACATTTCATGTGTTTGCTGCAAGACACAACCATGAATTCCTCTTGCTTGCAACAGTCTCCCAGTAATACATAACTGGGCAAGGAGTCTGCATCCAGGCTCCCAAACATTTTTCAGTTCAGCAACTCTACTTACTCTAGCATAAGGCAGAGATTGCAAACTCATACCTAACTGTGTGACAGCTATAACTTAAGCCAAGGGCCTATTTCATACGTGAAGAGAGCCTTTTTTCTTCATAATTCAGATATCCCTTTCCGCTTGTACATGGTACTCTGGGGCACAGAACGTAATCTTTTAAGGAACCGAGTTGCGAGAATGTGTGTTTGCATCTCCGCTTAAATGCATCTCCTTTGTCTGAAGTAAGTTCTTTTATTAAAAGTCAGTTTGTTCTGCGAAAACAGTTCATATTTAAAACATGGCATATTTTAGCAATTTGTTCTATAACGGCAGAAGGAAAAATACTATGTATTTCATTTTTTTGTTCTGTGCTTTCACAGCTGAGTGTGCCAAAATAGTTACTTTTGCTAAAAAAGCTATAGTTAAAACCAATGGTGGCAGTCTCTATGACAATATACTTAAATAATGGATTACTTTTCAATATCTACATTCAATATTCAAACAAAATACCCAGTCACAGACTGTGAAGAATTTATAGATTATGGATAGTCTGTGCTTAATATAATACTCGTGTAACCGCCATGTATCTTTTGTAGACATCTTTGCTGAAAAGGCCTGTAACATCTACCAACCAAAGATAGGGAAGAGAAAAAAAAAAAGTAGGCCTCTATGAAAATTCAACTGTCAACAAGGCAAAGTGGTTAGCAAATTAAAAACTATTATTTTATTGCCTTAATTGGCACTGACATTTCAAAACGAGGAAATTTCTGAACAGAAAAGAGCAGCAACGATCACAAAAAGGGCATAGCGGAAGGCTCTCAAAATTTCAGAAGAACTGAGTTAGACTATCAGGCTTTTGTAAAAGGAAAAAAGTCCAAAATTAGCTGAAAGGCATGCTAAATTAGCAAGATTCACTAGTTAAAAAAAGGCACATCATTTCACAAAATATTTAAAATACTAAACAGTCTCAATCCAAGAAAATTTTTCAACACAGGGGAAAATAAGCAGGGAAATACATCAGAAACTTACTTTCTTTCAACCACTATGTATTTCCTGCTGATAAGTAAGGAACAAGGATATTTTGAAACCTTGTGTGAAATACAAAGAGAAAAACATGCACCTTTAACAGTAACTGACTACAGTAGCATGTAGAGGAGACAAATAGGAGCGGACAGTTAAAGCTAAATCTTTGGTGCCAAGGACTTGTAAATACTACACATTCCAGTTTGGTTTGGTTTTCAGATACTTCACAATAGCTACAAATTAGTTCCGTAGATTGAACACCTGAGTAACTGGAGAAGGAAATTTTATGCCATTAATTGCTTCCTGGAGGTAACAGTCTGTGCAGGAAACACACAGTGGAAAGAGTGCTCCAGTTTACAGAGATGCTCAGCCCACCACAGACCAGAAAACTTATCCAACAGAGGGAGCTGGCCAAACTTGCATGGTAGTTTTACTGTTCTCAAAATAAAATTTGAAAAGTAAACCAATCCCACAGAATAACTTATTCACACTTTTGTAGGAAGCTGAATTTAAATATGCCAGCAGTTGGGCTATTTAAAAAACTGGGAAACGTCACATTATTTTGCAAAAAGATTGAGGCAGGCAAGTGGCAGGATATTTAGCTTTTTGGGGGATATTGTAGTTGAATATAATTGACCACACTTAAAGAGGTCCTTCTTGTCTACATCCTTTCTCTCACTTTTTTTGCTTACAAACCGGTAAAGCATGCTCTAGGAGTGAATGTCTCAAATAACCTTTCAGAGTGTTGTGTTTTGTTCCAGCAAATAAACGGTATGGAAGTTAGTGAAAGTTTTAAAGGTTCTAAAATTCTAATTCCATAATTTTTCCAATTAGTGGGTTTGCTTACAGGCCAATAACAGACCACCAGATGGGGCAGCTTTATCACCCAGTGGGCAGGGAAAGCTACACTGCAAATTAACGCATGCTCCCAGTGATCTGACAACATAGTCTTTATTAAAAGGGATTCTTTAAGGTGTAACCATGACTGCAAGACCAAAAAAAGGAATGAACACTAGATCTTTTCTTGGTGTAAAAGCCACTAAAAATCCAAAGGAGGGTGACTACAATATCGTACCTCTTTCTATATCTCCATCAGAAATCTTGATAACAATTACTCATTGGCCTGTGAATGTCAAGCAGTGACCATCCCGACTCCAGAAAATGTGTGAAAAGAGCTCTTTGATGTGGATTTAAATTAAAAGGGCTCTTCCCCTTGCCCCTAAGGTGCAGTAAAATTCAGATGTTCAATTCAGTATTTTCGCTTCATTTATAAACTACTTTTTGACTGACAGAAGACTTCCAAGACATTCTCTTTAATGTCGATGAGAAGATAAGAAGGTGGCTGGTTAGTCATACCCATAACACACATGCATATTGCAGCTACCAGACAGTCTTAAAATTACCAGTATTTAAAATATATTTTTAACACTTGAAATTACTGCAGAAGCAAAATTATATCCCTAACATTTCTCAGAAGAAAACACGAGACATTTCAGAATTTTCATGAGAGTTACTACCATAAAGAGTTGATATGGATCTGTAACTAATTAGTTAAGATGCCAGTGGATAGCTATTAAAGATAAAATACAAATGAGCAAAATCCCCTCACATGTTATATACCCAGTTGATGTCTGTGTATTTTTATTTTTTTAAGTAGTACTTGGTAAAAAAATGAAACACTAGTTTCATTAAGTTACTTGAGGCTATGAGAAGACCTCCAAGTACACTTCTATACATCCCACTCTCCCCTAAAGAATACCTTGAAATTTATAACCTGATGGCTCAGAGATGTACTCTGGCAATTCAAGACAGGTTAAAGACAGCTGTCTGCCCCACCTCAACCCTAGGAGTTTCCACACCTGCAGCAGGGGTGGCAGAATCCGAAATCACAGAGTAATTTTGACTGGAATAGACCTCTGGAAATCATTTAGACCGGTTCCTCGCTCAGAGCAGGGCCAACACGCATCAAGTTGTTCAGGCTCTTGTCCTGTTGAGTCCTGACGAGTGATTCAGCAATCTCTCTGGGCAGCCTTTCCCAAGATGTGATTACCCTTATACCATTTTTTTTTCTTAATTCAATTTTCCCTCGCTACAGCTTGTATCCATTGGCTTTCATCCTGTCATTATGTACCTCCAAAGAAGATGATGCTTACCAGCAAGTCAGCTATCAATATACATGCTAATTTGTGAAACTGTAAGCCATGTAGTCTCTTTATGTTGTGCTATAAATAACAGACACATCTCTTGCTGTGTTGGTTTTCCTATAAGGATGACACAAAAAAAAATATCTTTGGTAAAAGAGTGCAGAGGTAACCTCTAAAACTTAACTACTAAGTGAGGTAACCTCTTAAATTAAACCACCACAAATTGCTGAAGTCTACCTGAAGGTAGACTCATTCAAGGATCAACTCAGCTTCCTTCACCTTTCAAGTTTCCAACCTTTATGCCTATATTGGTTCTTTATACTTACTTATGTAGCATATTACTGTAGTCCATTTTTTTTGCCTTATTCAGATTAGAGACTTCCTTCAGAAAACTACCAATTGTTTCAGGTTGTATCTGTCACAGTTCAACTGTTAATTTCACTGATACTAGTGAATTCTAACCATTTCAGGTAAAATACCTTAAGAACAATTAAATGGGGGCTGTGGACCACACACAAAGAGGACTGCTTGACACCAGCCCAAATGTTAAAAATGCTAAAAAATTGTACCAGTTTCATATTTATCATACCATGCTACACATAGTTTTTGAATTCTTAATTTCCAAATTTTTA
Source organism: Tringa tobata (assembly GCA_033628505.1). Lineage (NCBI taxonomy): Eukaryota > Metazoa > Chordata > Aves > Charadriiformes > Scolopacidae > Tringa > Tringa tobata. The sequence goes on along the minus strand of JAHREE010000343.1, from coordinate 2,260,854 downwards.
CCTTTATCTCCACTTCCCCACCAGCCCACCACCTCCCCCAAGAATAACCTCCTAAATAAAACAAAGACTGGAATTTTACAGGGTAGGAGGGGGTGGGGTGGGTGTTGTGGATTTTGTTTTGTGGGATTTTTTGGGGGAATGGTCTCATTAACATGTATACACCTAAACTTTTAGAGAGCTAAAGCAAACGGATCTATACAAACTATCCTTTGTGATATGTGCTGGAAGAAAAAGCACTGTATCACCAACATTACTACTAACACAAGCATCCAGCTACAAAGTGCAAGCCCATGCAAGAGTCATACTCCTACTTGAAAATGCTTGACCCTTCCCCCTCGCCCAGACAAAGAATCCAAAATCTCAAAATCATTAAAGCTGAACAACTTTTATAAGCACTATATTGAGTCAAACGTTCCTTCTGCAATAGCTCTTTTTTTGTTGTTTGGTTTTACATTTTGTCATTGCTGCTTTTATTTATTTTAACTTATGTGTTGTCATGTTATAAATTACATTTTTCTGGTAGGTACCAAAGTGATATATCATTTTCCATGTTAAAAATCAAACCACACTTACATTCATGAAACTACTTCCTGCCTTGAGGGATTTTTCTTGTATCCCCTTGTTGTATCTTCTTTCAAAAATATTAAACTTTAATCTCACTAAACCAAATTTATTTAAATACTTCGGTCTGAAAAGTTATAAATCCCAGTTATATAAAGATGTGTTTATGAAGTCATATAATTTTCCCTCACTCCTCTTTTCACACTGGCATAATGCATTATTTCTCAAGAAAGCAGAAAAGTCAACACCAGCATTAAAGTTTGTATAATCCCAAATCATTTAAAAAGAGGGGAAAAAAAGAAAAAAGGAAGAAAAAAATAAGAAAAAAGAAAATAAAACCCCAAAGGAGCTTCACAGCAGTCATCAGGTACTTGCCCTGGGGCTTAAAACAAGTTTTTCCTGTTGACCACACCAACCATAAAGTTCACAGTTTAGCAAGGAAAAAACACACTCCAATTAAGTAGTGGTACACAAAAAGGATGTTTACTTTTTCTGTGCTAGTCCTTGTCCATTTATAGATTGAGGTAAAATAATTAATTGCCAAGACTCCCCCACCCCAGCGTTACTCACGTGTTTTAAGTGAGAAGTGGAACAAGCCAGGAAAAAGATTAAGAGACAGCGTGTTTGAGTCAAAGCAACACAAACAGCAAAGCCAGCGTTTTATTGCTATTACCTACTTAACTACACATTGCCATACACTTGAAAGACGAGGTCCTAAACTGGTTGTAAATTGCTGTAAACTGGAAGTTCATCATCTCCTGCACCACCGCCAAGGAAAGCTACAATCACATGTAGACGGCATTGTGCAACACACTAATGATCTTCAAACAAATCTCACTAAACCCTACATTCACCACAGATTCATTGCGCAATTTATAATAGCTACAATATTGGTCTTAAAGCAATAAATCTAACTTTGCTGATGGATGTCCTCCATTGTTCAAAGGAGCTCAGGTAAAACAAGTCACACAAAAGCAACTATTTTTCTTGCTCCCGAAGATGAGGTTTTTGGATTTGATCAAATACTCATCAGAAGGGATGCTGAGAACATACAGAAGTTGTTTCACAAGCACTTGCTACTTCATGATGTCCAATGAGTAAGATACCAAAGTTATGGACAGGGGATACCTAATTTTTGATAGGTGTCTAAAAAAAAAATATTGGGTGGATTTGTCCTAAATTTGGAAAACTGATTAAACATGCAGATACCTTTTATGCTAAAAAAAAAAGAAATTATTAAAATTAAAGAGAGGAAAATATTACAAGGCAGCTCTCTGAAGCTCAAAAGGTAGACACTTTCACACAACAGACATAATAACAGGACTCCTTCACCCACGGATGAAAACAAGCAAGTCTTGTTTTATGCTTTGAAGCATATTATTAGTCTAAAATACAAGTGTTTGCTCCACTTTGTCCCAACTTACGTCTGCCTTAAGAGAGAAAAGGTGAGGGCTCCCATTTAATATTTGGATCATTTCAACAAGAAGCTTAAGTTCTGTTTCTCTTCTGCTTCCACTAGTCAAAAAAAAAGTCTTAAATTCTCAAATCAATCTCTTTCTCAGATTTCTGAACTACTATCCTGGCAATTATTACCCTCTTAAGCAATCAAGCTGCAAAGGTAAGATTCATTTCTAGGTAAACAAACCCAAAACAATACATTCAGAACTGGAATGCTCCTTTAAAACAGGGCCAGCACTCCTGCCAGCTACAGGTGTGCGTAATCTCATTTTACAAGCCCTGCCTAAAAGTCATATCCTGGGCCCATTAAACCTCCGTAATAGCCCTGTATAATTTGCAGCCTTTAAGTNATATCCTGGGCCCATTAAACCTCCGTAATAGCCCTGTATAATTTGCAGCCTTTAAGTATAGTATTTGCAGTTCCTTGCCCCCTGCTTAACTCCTGCAGTTTTTTCCCAAATAACAACATTTCCAACAGGAGAGCACTATTTGAATACTCAAAAATAACCCACTGAAGAACACCCACCCCAAAATCCCACAACACATGTACACTGACTGTACTTCAAAAACCCGTCAAAGAAATTAGCATGAGTTAAATACAAGATCAAAGCCTTTCATATAATGTGACAGAACTGCAGTAATGACTCACATTCATTCAGATTCTGAAAGAAACAGGTCTGATCAGGTGAAAAAGTTGCACACTCAACAGGTATGGGGTTCTCAGCATCCTGCTGTTATTCTTACAAATAGTTTTCCTTGTCCATATGAAATTACTCAATTCAAAAAGAATCATCCCAGCTTCTTTTTCCTTGGAGACTGGGGAGGGATAATTCACTTATTTCTCCCCTACACTATTCAGAGCAGCTACTGCCATCATGGTATAGGCAGCTGGGGTTGCTTCCACCAAAATGTCAAACTTCACACCATGCACTCAAAAAACTACTCAGAATTTCCTCCTGTCTATTTTTCTTCATTGTACCACTTTTTCATCTATGTTTCCAATTTTTTCCCAGAAGCATGAACTAAAATTAACTGCGGTGGTGATCTCGCCAACACAGATTTCTCTCTAGGAGGTGCCCAAAAATTCAAGCTTGCTCTATTTTCTGAATGCTGGTGAACACTATACTTTAGAAGATGTCTATTAGATGGCCTTTGCTCTTCTCTACCAGCGAATGTTAAGAACATTAGGACATCCTTAAAGATGGGAAAGCGCAGTGGAAATCTCTGACAGTGATCAAACTGGCAATACTGGCACACAGCACGGACTATGCAGTAATGCACCTTTGGGCTGGAACTAGTACAGAAGTACGCCAGAGATTAAAAACAAACAAACCAAACCCCAAACAAATAACCACGTAAACGTGTCCTCTTTAGGCTCCAGAAAATTCATTCAGAAAGGACTTCTTGATTAAGGAGTGGATTCTCCTAACATCTAACACAGGAATTAATTTGTGAGGCTCTCCGGAACAGTTTTCCCATACAAAATAGATCCTTCTACCTGCTTTCACAGAACTTTGTAGGAATTAATCATCTTCGAGCTCCAACCCACACCAGGCATGCCTGAAATTACTTACTGTACTCAAATGTCATTAGATACACGTATCAATTCATCTCTCCATGGTCACATTTGCCCCTTACTAATCGTTTAGCCTGGCTTCCCTTTGGCTGACAATCACGACAGAGGACAACAACATATAAGTCAATGGTCCTTAAGTTGAAGTCCTTCAGTAACAGTCTCACAGCACACTTGAGCTGACACAGATGGCCTTGTGCAGTGACAGCAGCTATAAGACAAAGTAAAGCCATATATACACTGGCAAGGGGGGGATGCACAAAAGGAAGACTGTGAGAGAAAAGAACGAGACAACAAAGACATTGGAGGGTAGCTGTACTTATATTGGTCACTTTTCTCCCACATAAAGAGGCAAAGCTATTTTTTTATGAATTGATTTGCATTCGCCACAGGAAAATTACGCTAACCGAAGCCTGCAGAGAGAGCATAAAACCCAGTCAACTCAAAAAAGTGACCTCAACTGAGTTACATGTCTGTGTACATCAGTGGGACCCAGTCACAATCCCAGACCTTGTCCCCCCACGAAAAACATACCTATGAAATAAGATTAGGAAATTAATCTTTTGGCGTGAAAAGGCAGTAGTTACCCAAAACAAACAGTCAAAATGGAAAAAATGAAACTCCCCAAAATAAGTGCACGTGTTATCTAACTTCTATAGAAGATCCCCTACAACAAACAAAAAAATAAAGATGAGCCCGTGAGTACACACATTTTCTACAAAAATCCCTGTTCCTCTCTTCCCACTTTAGACTCCCACATAACAGAGGGAACTGTTTAATTTTTAAATTATATTTGAAATACACATTAAACTAGGTTTACTTGTAATGAGCACTGCAACAGACACAAACCACCAAAAAAATATTCATATAGTGCAAGTAGTAACAACAGAATCCTCAAATTCAGTGACGTTCTGACTCTTCTTACCATATTTACAGGTAATACTAATATCTACGCTATATAAAAGCTAAAGGAAACAAATAAAATAAGATTACACTGTTTTCCAACCTACATCCAAGTAAGTACAAACGTTTGAAGAAGTGTTTCTGAAGAGCAAAAACATCAATAAATATATATAATACAATAACATTATGGAGAGAGATGTTTAGTACCTAAAAAACCTATAGGCACCTGAGACTTCATAACAGTTTGTTTGAATGCATCGTATCAACAAATAGTCAACTCAAATAATAAATACATGATGGTACCTTACATCTGCACTGTTAACGCATACTTGGAGCACTACTCTTATTTAGCATTGTTTAATGCAATTTATTTCGTGTATATTATACTGTTGAGACTCTCAATCCCAGCTGCATTATAAACTGCCCAGGTTAAAAAAAAAAAAAAGGGGGGGGAATACAGCACCATTTATCATTCCTTAACTCTGCCTTCTGTGTTTATGTAGTAGACTGACAACATTTTAGCGAATACGTAGCACCTAGCAAACCAGAAACATCTATGCTTATATTTATAAGCAAATATTCAACTACTATTGAACTAAATAAAACAAAACACGTCACCAAACAAAGCACACACACACACCACAAAAGAAGCCTTATTTTGCCTGGTAACATCCAGAGAAGCTCTCACACTCAATTCTCCTCCAATTCATTTTTAAATGATTTAGAATCATGCTTCAGGGACACGCATGAATGTATAAAAGCAAGAAAACATATCAGAAGTACAAAAAATTCACGTAAAATCATAATATTTTAACATTTGAGATCATCTGCTATCCATTCACATGAAAAAAACCACAACAATACGAACCAAACTGGGAAACACCGCATCATCATCCGTGGTATTGAAAAAGTTTTAAAAGCAAAAGGGATTTCCCTGCCCGTGCATCCCTCTTGTACCAATTAAGAGTTTACAGGACCCAAACAGAAACGAGGCAACTGTCAATACTGCTCTGCAGCTTCACTCTACGTTTCTATTTTGAAGCACACCACAAAGCCCTCTCAAGAAGTCAGTGTTTTTGTTTAGCTTTTGTTTTTAAACCATGCATTTAAAGACACCAACACCATCAAGCTCCCTCTGCTGTTACATTTACTCCCGAGTTGTCAAGTTAAAGCACAAACCAGGAAAAATGCCTTGTCCTAGACAGGTCTGGGTCCTAAAAGAAGAGATAATCTTGACTACTAAAAGTTTTCTCAACAAGGTTTTTATAAGTTTAGAAGTTCTAAGTTCCAAATTCAATATAGTATAAAGGATTTTTATTAATAGGCATTGTAGCCCTTAAAGCTCCCAAACAAACTATAGAAACCAACATAAAGTCAAAATGATCCTTGTCATAAAAAAAATAAATCTATTAACATATTAGAAATACTAAAAATACTACACAAAGAAAAAGCACCATAAATTTCTCTTCCTCAGTTAACCACATTGGTGCCCTAACCCATCTCATCAAGTATTGATTTATATTTCACCTATTATTTATTGACCTTTCATCACATCTACTCAGATATAAAGAAGCCTCTTCCCCGGAAACACATTTTAAGTATTCTCTTATCACACAAAACTCCAATACTGCAAATTCAAACTGCAGCTTTTACTAGAAGCCTGGTACACACAGACAAACTTCTAATTTCTATGTTCAAAGTCTGTCTTGATTTTTTAGCTTAGGAGGACTAAACTGCAAACTCACCTCTCCTTGGAACTGGGATCCATTAAAGTGCCCAGTTTACATCATTACTGAACAAATTGCAATTTCAGAGACATTTACACATCTCTGTCAGCTACAGCTCTATTGGTAAACATAAAAGCAGCAAAAAGACCAATCTCTACGGAACCCAATATCAAGCACTTCTCAAAAAAAAAAAAAAAATAATCTGTGTACGTAGTTAGATTTTTGCTTAGTATTCCTCCTTCCACATTTCAGCCAAAAGCTGATGCCCATGGAGAAAAAGTTACTGCAATATTATCTCCTTATGGAAGATCCACTGTTTCATTCACAAAAATCACCCAATTTAGACTGCAAAATACCTCTGGAGCTCACTTAGTCCAAGCCCTTGCTCCAAGCAAGGCCAACTTCAAACCTAGTTCAGGTTAATTACAGCCTTGCACAGTCATGTTTTGACCATCTTCAAAGCCAGAGACCCCACGGCCTCTCTGGGCGAGGATTCAGACGAGGTAAACCACAGATCATGCACTTCTCAAGGATATTTACATTTTCTTATCCTAAAGAGCTGGGAAAAGCCCCTGCCGTTGCTGACAAAATGACAGCGCTATGTCAAACAGCACTGAAAAAGTTAGCAGCAGCACCTGTCTATTCCCTATAATAGTTTCTGAAAACCTGTTTCTTAGAATATTTTTTCAAGGCAGAACTATTTCCTGAAGTCATCTTGCCAAAACTGACAGAACTCCTGGTATTCAGTCAGAAATACTTCCTTTATTTCCAGGCATATAGGTCCACATTTTTAATGCTGTGCTATGATAATAGGTGGAACAAAATACAGCATATATTCTCTGCCTTTAAAACCAATAGACAGATAAACTGTGGAGGAAAAACTGTTTACAAACAAGTCAGATAAATGAAAGATCTTTATAAATGTGATGAACTTGCACTTCTGAAGTCAACTTCTTTTGTTGTTTGGGTATTTTGTTTTGTTTTTAAATTAATTCCAGGAATGAGCACAAAGACAACCTAAGGATTCAAATTCCTCCAGGAATTTGTAGCCAAGGCAAACATTCCTTTTGCCATTATTTTATACTTGATGCTTCCTTCCCTCCCCTCTATTCTACCTTCATTGCCTGCTTTACCACAGAAACATTAGCAATGGTAAGTCAATTCTTTTCTGGTTTTGTTGGAATTTTAGAGATCTCAAATAAATCATTTTATCCAAATACACCTCTACCTTTTCTCAAAGTTATTCATTATGGATTTGTGATTAAAATAAAATTATTAACCTGGAGATTGAAAAAAAAATAATTAACTGCTCAGTCAACTTGGCATTCATTTTCTTGTGTCAACTTCAATAGTCCTCTAGTCATCATCTAGAAGTCTAACAGGGGACCTGAAGTTTTAACATACAAAACTATACAAATCTCAAGCCTTGCTTCATATGTATACACACACACACTTACACGTTAGGAAAAAACATGAAGGGGAAGTAGCCTTCCCCTGCTCCCAAAGTCTCTTTTAAAAGAAAGTTCATAGAAGTTAAGACTTGTAGCAACAAGAGAAATCAAACATTTTGAACTCATCTCAAATAGTTATAGTTACTAAAGATGTTGGCACACACCACTAGATCACAACAGTTAATTGCACTATTCTAATCAATTCTTGTTAGTGCAGTTAGATTTTAACTTGACTTATCTACCATTTAGCTACCATTTCAGCTGTACTCTACAGCACTCTTTTTTTCAAGTTTCTGTGAACAGACAGGCAAGTTGTTCAATCGAATAAAGAGTATTAACAATTTTACCGGATTCTAAAGCTTCTGCTGATTCTGGAGGCAGCCATAAAAGCAGACTTCAAAGAATATTTTTACATCTCTATTTCAATATGCCTTCTATGCTAGAAATAGCACCTACTTACTGTTTTAGCTAATCAAAGAAAACTGTAAGTATAAATAGAAACACGAGTGAGTTGCAGGGAAGTACTGAGCTGGCATTACTTAAGTACGCACATAAGAACATTGCATAAAAACTATAAGCAAATCTACATACTGGATTTTTCCCCATACAGCAGTACCACGCAGCATGCTATTTAATGAGAAACATTTCAGCATTAACAAACCCTCTTAAGACAGAGGGAGCTATGCCAACAAAAAAGTCTTTTCTCCGAACAGCAGACACTGCCTGATGAACCGGTCTTTGCAGAAGAACTTCTTGAAAGCGACACAAGTTCACGTCATCTCACAGATCTGACTGGAAACGATTCCTACAACAGACTGATTTTCAGTGTGATTTGACTTGCTCTACGACTGCATGATTGCAAGAGCTATCGTAAGAGAGGAAGGATTACACTACTAGAGGGAAAGGAGTATGTGGAACTGATCTTTTTCTAGACAGTTTCAAATCAATTTAAGCTAAGACGAACCTATCTCGAGAAAGTGTTCCAAGGTACGCTAAAAAGAAAAATCCTTTCTCCTTGGAGTGAGCCATTTACTCTGGACTTGGCAAATCTACATCAATACTATACAGCTCTCTGACCGCAGTTATGAAAGAGTAACTGATTTCATGGGTGCTTCAGAGAGAATGTACAAAGCATGAAATAATTGTTTCGCGCAGCACTCCCACTCTCTTAAAATGGTTATGATTAACAAACGGTAACTTCCACTGGCAATTCCAGGCATGATCAGAGATTTTTCTTACAGAATTAACTTGTCTGTTGTTTGGGGTTTTTTTTGTTTACATGCCTCATATTGTCAGCACTTAAAGTGGCCTCAATTCACCATTGCTTCAAGCCTGCTCAAAAAGTATACATCAAACAGCAGCAGAAAGCAAATGCTACTGTGGAAGCCTTTAACATAAACTCGAAGATAATTCCTCATGTTATTTCCTGTATTCCAATTCCTTCATCTATTACAAAGAGTTTTGCAAGAATTAGGTCTTAAGAATTTTTTGTAGGGAATGAAAATTAGAAACAAATGTAGCTGCACCCCAGCAATTTATCACTTTTGATGTAGAAGTACCATCACGTGGATTAAAGCGTAGGCGTAAGTTATTACAAGAGCTAATTAACCTATAAAGAAAATAAAACCTATTTTCAGGTAAAAATATTTTTCAAACGTTATTATTTTATACAGAAGGATTTTAAAGTAATTGCATGGAAAGATGTAGTCCCTCTCAAGTGGGGTCCGTTTTCCATTTAGACTTACTTTTGGAAGACTAGAGATTTTCTTTTTCTCAAAGTTCTGTTCATGCCTTTGCTGTCAGTAACCTGGCTTTAAAAGTTGAAGACAGTGCCAAGACACTAGTTGCTGACTTCTCTGCCAAACAATTCTTCTATTGTTTTTCAGGATTTAAACTGACATCTTTTTGGATAAAGTAGTAGTCACAAAACAGTCCAAATTGAAGAGCCTGAAAATTGGGAAAGCATGGCAAGATCTTTATCAAGATTTGGAAACTCACTCAGTTATTCTTGGGTTTTGTTGTTGTCTTATAGTCTCTGCAGAAATGGATAAGCCATGCAAGAAAGTCATCAAATGCCTTTTAAAAGTTTGGCTGAATTCCTGGTAGGATTAAATTTAGGCAGTGTTGGTAGAATGCTTCACAACCTAACTCCTGGTGATGAGTAGCTTAAATGAGCAAATTTGATTTATAAATTACTAGTTCCCAATATTCTTGTTACTCAGTTCTCTTTTATTTGTTTACTACATAAAACGAGAATCCAAGTTCTAAGTATTATTATATACCTACTCCTAATCTTGTTCCTCCCAGCCCGAATGAGAAATAATTAAATGCAAATGAATCCTAGACTAGGAATCCAGGTGGTGTTATGCTAAGCAACTTTTACCAGCTACATTCTCTTTATATAAAAAGATATTCCAGAGGCACATCTGGTAAATGTAGGAATTGACTCGTATCCATTGAGACAGTTTACATGTCTGTTCTCACACATAGACTTCAACCACCCCAACATTAGTAGCACAGGGAACTGTAGGCAATCTGGGAGACTCCTGGAATGCATTGAGGATAACTTCTGAAGCCAGGTACAGAGGGGATGTGATACTGGACCCGTTGGTTGCCAGTGCAAGTGAGCTGATGTCAAGACTGGAGGCAGCCCAGGCTGCCATGATCACACACTGGTGGGGTTCACAGTTCTGAGGGGTGTGGATCAGGCAAAGAGTTAAGTCAGGACCCTGAATTTTAGGAAAGCAAAGTTCTACCTCTTCAAAGTGTTAGTCAATAGGACCCTCTGAGAAAACTGCCCTCATGGACAAGGGAGCAGAACAGAGCTGGCAGGTCTTTAAGGACACTTCCCTTAGAGCGCAAGAGCTCTCGATCGGCAGCTGTAAGAAATCAGGAGAGGAGGGCAAGAGACCAGCAGGACTGAGCCAAGACCTGCTGGCCAAACTAAAGGAGAAGAAGGAAATTAACAGGCAGTGGAAGCAGGGAGAGGTTTTTTTGTATAGGGACACTGTACGGAGTATAGGGACACTGCCCAGTTGTGTAGGGATAGGGTCAGGAAGGCCAAGGCACAGCTGGAGCTGAACTTGGCAAGGGACGCAAGGAATAATAAGGGCTTTTGCAGATATGTCAGCCAGAAAAGGAAGGTCAGAGAAAGTGCACCACCCACGCCCCAATGAGCAAGGCTGGCAAGCTGGTAGCAACAGATGAGGAGAAAGCTGAGGTACTCAACAACTTTTTTGCCTCAGTCTTCAGTGGCAACCTCTCTTCTCACACCTCTTGAGTAGATGGATCACAAAATGGGGACTGGGGGAACGAAGTCCCTCCCACTGTAAGAGAAGATCAGGTTCGTGCCCACTTGAGGAACCTGAACATACAGGAGTCTGTGGGACCTGACGAGATGCCTCCCAGAGTCCTGAGGGAATTGGTTGATGTAGTTGTGAAGCCACTCTCTANTGATTCTACCCCTCTACACCACCCTGGTGAGGTCCCACCTGGAGTACTGTGTTCAGCTCTGGAGCCCTCAGCACAGGAAAGACATGGACCTGTTCGAGCGTGTCCACAGGAGGGCCACCAAGATTGTCAGAGGGCTGAAGCGCTTCTCCTATGAGGACAAGCTGAGAGAGTTGGGGTTATTCAGCCTGGAGAAGTGAAGGGTCCAGGGAGACCTGACTGCGGTCTTTCAGTTCTTAAAGGTGTCTTATAAGAAAGACGGGGAGAGACTTTTTAGCAGGACCAGTTGCAACAAGACAAGGGCTAATGGCTTTAAATTAAAAGAGGGTAGATTCAGACTGGATTTAAGGATGAAATTTTTTACAATGAGAGTGGTGAAACACCGGCACAGGTTGCCCAGAGAGATGGTAGATGCCCTATCCCCGGAAACATTAAAGGCAAGGTCAGACAGGGCTCTGAACAGACTGATCTAGTTGAAGATGTCCCTGCACGTTGCAGGGGGGTTGGACTAGATGACCTTCCAACACAAGCTATGCTATGGAATATAGTTTAACAGCAAAAAATGTCATTTGTGCAGTCAGGAAGTCTGCATTTCCACTCTTCAAAATATCTGAAAAGAACAATAACAAAGGCTTTCTCTTTTCTTTAATAAGATAAGATAATACTGATTCCTAAAAATTAAACCTTTCACAGAGCCTTCTAACAGAGAGTTTTTGTACTCCAAAGCCTTTTGGAGTTCTGCGTGTACAACCTCCAGTGATTTAGTATTAGCAGTAAGTCATTGTCTTTTAGGTTTTATGAATATGCCTGTTACTTTGCAACTCTGAATTCTGACATCAATTATGGGCCACATGCAGGAAAGCAAAATTCAATTTTAATTTTGACCAACACTGAGATCTGTATGTAAGAAGGGTTCCAGATTCATTGCTGAAATAAATTCCTACAGTTTCACTAATAAAAGAAATACCAAATCTATAACTTTAGAGGAAAAAAAAGTTGTCTGAATTGTGATTAAAGCTCTACTGTATTTCCCAAAGAATTTATTTCCTGAGAGAGTAATCTAGAAAGGATATTTATTTCCTAATAATTCAAGTACTGATTTAGAGCTGAAGAAAAATCATTCTCCAAATGCCCATGTGCTTAGATACAACAGCCATGTCTTTTGGGAAGAAAGGGAGAAAAAGAGGAGAATTTTTTTTTTTTTTTGCAAATAAGTAATCAGGCTGTCATTTAGACTGTTGAAAATCTCTCACTCACTGTATCATCTAAATTAATCTGCAGCTATCTCTAAGATGATCTCACAGGATTTCTGAAAGCAGGTACAAGCTTAACACTTTCCATTTACAATCCGAAAAACAATTCAGCTTTAAAATCTCTTTGCCAGATACCATCTCACTCACACAAACCCCTTCGTGCAAAGAGTTAAGTCAGTTACATCAGTCTAATTCAATACTCAACTAACAGACAGTATCTAATGATTTCGTAAGTTTTATGTTCCTCTCATTAAATCTCTCTGTGTAGTAAAGCTTAAGCAGGAAGATCAGTAGCATTTTCGTGTTTACGTAGTTTATTTTCAAAACAAGTTAAGACCAATACATTAGTATAGGGAAAGCATTAAGTCTTCTCATACAGCAACGTTTAGTGCACACACAGCATCCATCAAAGCTCTAATGATAAGATACCAGTCAGAGATAATCTGCAAGACCATTCCTAAGAATCTGCATAACCATAATTAAAACAACATTCCTCTCATTTGCTACTAGTAAATGAATATTTATGACTTGGTGATTAGTGTTGTTCTTAACAGTGGCTGAACTAGGTCAGAACAAAAGTCCACATAACACAGTGCTGTGTTCCCAGCCATGATTAGTAGCAAACCTCTCTGAGAGCCCATCAGAACAGGAGAGGTGCACAGCGATACCTTGCTTTGGCAATTACAAGCCTCAGAGGTGGGATACTAAATGAAAGAGGTGACCACAGTCATCTTCCAAGAATGTAGACTTACAGCTCACAGCATCCTTAGCTATACTTTCTAGATGTTTTCCGTCGCTTTCCTTAATTACATATGCATTTCTTTCAGACCTCTTGAATGTTAGCCACAAGGGTCAACTTTCTTGACTCATAATTCCTCCTGCTAGTTCTTTCATTGGAACATAGAGTAAACGTGGTCTCTACTCTCCTTTCTACCATTTATAATTTCAAAGACTTACACTCTGCATCAGGTCTCAGTGAAGTATCACAGGCGTTCCTAAAATGAAGAGCTTCCATCTTTGATCACACTTGTCAACCTTCTCTGTATCTTCTCTAGTTCTATTATATTCTATTATATCATTTTCCTGTTAAACCAGTACTACTTTAGCATAAAACTATACTCATTTTCAGACATGCTGAACTGGAACAATATTATTTCAGATGTCAAGCCTTTACAGTCATGGGACTTTTTCAACTGGAATCTGATTTTAAGAAGTCTGTTTTCTCTATACTGGATCAAGGCCACAGCTTCCATTTTTTTCCCTAAATGCAGGTGATAAAATATAATCTGAATATCAATAGATTATACTTTTTATATCCTGAGGGGACGCAATTCTGTCAATTCATAAGCTTAACATCTTGAAGATGTCAATTACATTTTAGAAAATAGTGCTGCATTTCAAACAGGAAATCTTGTTAAAAAGTGCTACAAATCCTCGCATGGAAAGCTCAGTCAAAAGCAGTGGCATCATGACAAAAAAAAAAAAGTACACCTAAGAAACAAAAAGAAGCATCTCCTTTTTACTTTCCAAATGAAAAGATTTAAACAAATGCTTTTCTCAAAGGCTTAGGATTCTCTCAGCACTGCCAGGAGATGGTAGCAAGTGGTAAAATGTAGAAGCAACCCCTGCTTGTCTCCAATCCACAAGCTATCATTGCATCTGTCTGGACGGCACTGGTCATACAGGTCGTGAAAACAAAATGCTAGTTATGTATAGACAGTGCCACCACAGTGGGAATGCTGATCACCTAATGGTAAGTTCCCACCACTCCCTGGGAATGCTACTAAGACAACAAATTAATACAGGAGCATGCAAAGGTTTTTTGAAACTCATGTAGAGCCTCCTTGCTAAAACTGCTCGAATATTTATTCTATGAACAGACATTTGCTCTAAGTTTATTTTAAGAAAAGGGAAATAAAAGATTCAATTAAGATATTGGCTCAAAAGGAGATATAAATAAGAAAAAAAACCCACCCAAAGTTAGACGGCTTTAGAAAGACATCACTAAAACTGTGGGACCTGGTGGCTTCATAGACTGAAGTGATAAAATCGCATCTATCATCTGCAGATTGCCTGTGTAGATGTCCAAATCGCATCAGGGAACAAAAAAAAATATGCTATTATTTAACTTATTTTGGGAAACACATCTTATAGCTTAACTTTAGTGCTCACTTCACAAAAAATCTGTGCTATTATTCACAACAAGTGGGATTTATATGGAAATCTTTAGAAGACAGGCTGAAAGAACACGGAGCTTATACTCTCCTCTGTATTGCCTCTTACTGCTGAATTCAGTATTCAACATGGCAAATTTAGAGCGAGAGGGCAATTTTCTTAGTAGTTAGCTTAAATAAGAAGCAGGTTATTACTTTTTTTTTTTTTTTTAAAGAAACCAGTGGTAGAACCTGCAAAGAAAGGGATTTCAATTTTCAAATCGCTACCTAAAGACCAAACACTACAAGTCATCTAAAAAACCCTTGAACCAGTACTAACACTACATAGATATGCCTTTTCTGGTTATTATTTTACTTTGGGAAAGTCCCTCTCCGCAGGCAAATACAAAGAGAAAAAAAAAAAAAAGAGAGAAAGTCAATTAAGTGGTCATAATTAACAAGAATATAAAGAGGAAAAAACATTCACTAAAATAAGTTCTCTACAGAACGTCATTACAGACCTTATCATAATTATTTTTGTTTTTAATGCTGAACTACTTACACAGGGTAAACAAGAAAATTTTTTAATTGGCCTCTAACTTCATGTTCTTCCACCTATTAGTCTTGTACCACAATGAAAACCTTTAACCTGTTTTTGTAGCAAAAAGATCTCCTACAAGCAGATGGTTAACTCTGGCTAGATTTAAAAAAAAAAAAAAAAAAAAAAAAAAAAGGATATTCTTCGAAAGGGAGAGCTGAGCCATGTGAAATATTTAACATGAACCACTTTGGCTGCCTCGAAATAGGTTATAAAGATACATAAAACTTTTGATGAATTCACAGTATTCAGTTCATCTGCTACCCACACAGGCCACATCTTGAAAACATAGCTGTTCCCTTTAGGCTCAAAAGAATGGTAGTTGTACGTAAATTCCTGTCCTTACTTCATGTAGGATATTAATCATTCTCTCCTCAGTTGCTGTGACTATATGCCAATCCTACTTCTGAGTACTTGTAAAAACACAAAGCAATCTTCCTTGTAGATTTTTGGTTTTCCATGAAAAGTTTTTATTCTGAAAAACCGTTCAGAAAATTCAGAAACATGCTGTTTCTCCCCACTCAGCTCCCTGGCAGTTTACTGATGTAATTCACAAAATATTTCTACCACCCAACAGCTTGCTTACAGTTACTGATGCACATCAACTAATACCCTGATATCATTATCCTTTCGGGGGACTTGTATCTGCTCAGCTTTCTGTGAGTCAGTTTTCCACAAATTGTTATCCTGGCCATTACTATGCTACCAGGTGATTCATAATTGCATAAAGTAGTAACACTGGAAGATGAGTACAGCTAATTACTGAAAATAAAATCACAGCTTCAAAGACTGTTCCACACACAATATTTATATACTCTTCCTTGTTACAGCTTGAGCAAGTAAATATATATTTATTAAATATATAAGTATAGCCTACAGACTAGATACGGTCTTATATAATTTCTGGTGGTCCAAAGAACTATCAGAATACCAAAGAAGAACATATAGCCCAAAGAAACAGAAATAGCCCAAAGCAGTATCACCAGAAAACTCTGTAACAAGCATTACTGTGATATTTTGTGCAGCACAAAACATGTGAAAAGCTGAACTTCTTTGAAAAATGAAACAACAAAAACAGTGGGTTTGGATGCAAATTAAATTAAAAAAAAAAAGGTATTTAAACACATAGTCGAAACCCAAGTTGCTAAGTTATGGATACATATTATGAAATTAGATTCTGCTCCCTTTGCATCTCTTTTGAGTGCTGAGTGCTAAGTATGTACCATTATATGAAATTAAGTCAAGCAACTTTTTTTTTGGTTTTACCATTTCAATACGTAATTTGGAATGCAACCAATGAAATAGCAAGATTTATCTCTAAAAATAAGACCAAAGAGTTTAGTGGCTCTTGATTATGTTTTCCTTACAAGGATCCTTTGCAAGTACAAGTTTCAGTTTAGAACAATGATAATTAGTGCCTGTGGGAATAAAGCAGACTAATTTTTCCACAGCAATATGATTTCCTGTAACTTTAATTTTCTACATGATGATACTCCAGTAGTTGCTCAGATACAAAATTTTACTGTCTACAGTGTGATCAGGATTTGAAAAAATTAGCTGTTTTCAGTTTAACCTCCCCCACACTTAAAAAAAAAGTTAATTTTACTCATTTGTTATAAAAAAAAAGTATACTAATGAAGAGAATTTGCCAATAAGCTCCATATATTTTTAAGGATGCTAATGAATTCTCTTAGCTTTGGATTAAATTATTCAAAGTGACAAAACCAAACTTGTAAGTGCACCTGGACTACAGGTGTTGTGGCTGTCCCCAACTTGGTATTGCAACAATGGAACTAATTTTCAGAATTCCAGGAATCAGCCTTCACTGACTAGGAAGAGTAATATTTAATCTACTTAAAAGAGAGCATAGCCAAATGGCTTAAATACCTCTCTATAAGAGCTGACAGTGGTTTGCAAGAGACAACACTACAGAGACTACACTCCAATGTCTAACGTCAGTCCCAGAGTACACTTAATGGACACACAGTTCAGATGTGAAGAAAACTACAGTTGTCCTTAGAGCCCCTGAGCGGTGATTTTTCATTCAGCAACAGTAAGAAACAGTGTTTTAATGGGAATGTAGCTGTAGAAAAGACAGCAACCAAATTCGAGAGCATAGGCCTGCATCCTTTCCCACTGAAATGAAAACTAAGTATCAGCACTTCTCAAATTTTAATGATGCACAGGGAAGGAACTATGTTTAATCATCATACCTCATCAGAGGGTTCATTATATACTTCAAAAGAAGTTTCTAAAAAAGACCGATATTCTATTTTATAGAAAATACCCAAACCTACATTCCCTTGTAGACTTCTCAGCCAACAGCACTGGATCTTTCCCAAAATAAATCCCTGGCTTACAGAATTAGACTAAGAAAAGCAGTGATGCAACGATGAGTTGAACGGACATCGTGTCATTCACTCGGGCAGCTCCAGAAGCCAAAGCAGAGTCAACCCCTATGGTGAAGTTATGCACGTATTAGTATTTACGACATCCTTATTCCCTGGCTTTAAGGCTCCAGAAATTCAACAGCACTGTTGCAAAGCATCGTAAAACAACAAAATCAAAGAAACCTTGCAAACCCTACACAAGTAGTCACGTACCAGACTTCTTGTAATCCTGATGATGAAATTCCCATAATTTTGAAATGGAAATCAGAAATGACTATTAAATGGAAATCAGAAATTACTATTATATCGTTTCATAAACAACGACAACAATCCACACCCCCACATTGTTTTGATTAAGTAACAAAAATAGCTTTTTATTTGATTTTGAAAGAAAGCACAGAACTGGTAGATTAGCTGTTCCTATTACTTCACAAACATTAACCTGATTTTTTTACTGACTATTTTAAGCACTATCCTACCAGCACACAGGTGCTTATGCTTTTCATTTTTAGAGAGAAATGGTTAAGTACAGTTGATCTCCCAATAAATAATTTCAAGTATAGTAAAAAATGCTGTTCAATGGCACAAAACTAAGTACTAATAAAACTGTTCAATAAATGTATTTGAGTACCATTCTTCAGAGATGGCTTTACATCCCATAATACATTTACCCTTGCTTCAGAACGAGCCATTTCACAATGTATTTATTTGAACTTACCATTACTTTACTTATAAGACAGCTAGAAATGCTTTCCATTTTGAAATCTGTTTTATTCTCAGTTCAGCACTGTACTTTTTCATCAATACCTCTAACAGCTAATTTCAGTACCCACTTTAATCCACAAAGAAAATCAAAACGTAGCATACAATAACCAAATATTTCTTGATCTGAGTATCATGAAAGCCTCCCACACAAAACCACAGATGGGTTGGTAAAACTTTACCAAGAACATTACAAAAGCACTGCAAAGCAGTTTGGACCCACAAAAACTGCAACACTATTCATCTCCTCACAAAAATAAAACAGCTTTGATAAAAAGAAAGCAAAATCTCCCCAACCACAAGTCATTTCACAGTGACATTATCATGACACCCTAGAGACCTGAAGACAAAACGGAGAATGAATTGATCTTGTCACGGTGTGGCCAATAGAATACACCAAAACCAATTCAACCTCTGACTCGTCCATTAACATTCGGAGTTTATTTTCTTCTAGTTTGATCAATTAGATGGATTCCTTCACCAAAACTAATGGGAGCCAATCTTTCATAGGCAACAGTTCAAAAGACAAATATGCCTAAACCAGGCCAATCTACTGACAGCACTACAAAGCAGAAAAACTCAAGTTCAATTGTTAATCTATACTTTCACTCCATGTGAAACGAGAAGTGCTGCATCAAGTCCTCAGCAGCACATAGATGCAAGTAGTTCAAACTACCATATGGCCAATTAAAAAGCATCACTGATCTAAAGGAAACACACTGAGCATCTCTCCCCCCAAGTAATGACTAGCAGGTTTGTATGAAGTACAGGAGACAAGTACTTAAAAGCAATTTAGTTTTGCTCTGTTACGTGCATTTACCACACTCCTCTCTTCCCACCATTCTTTTTCAGGGAGAAAGGGAGGAGGAAAGGAGGTGAGAGGAAACATGGAAGAACAGACAGGCTAAAGATTTTATTTGCTATTTAAAGCACACAAATTCAATGCTTAAGTATCACTGTTTCAGGTATGTTGCAGGTGAGCATGCATACATATATGCCACTTCCTCTGGCTTACAACTTTAAAGAACTATATCAAGTAATCCATTAATATACAGAGAGAGGTTTTTAAACATATCTGTTAATTACCACAATTATAGCGAGTTGTCCCTAGTGCTCACTCTTCTGCTTTTAGTTTAGGGGGGAAAAGTAAGCTTAAAGTAAAAAAAAAAAAAATTAAAAAAATATGTGAACCATAATATATAATTTAAAATCTTGACTTTTCAATATTTAGTATGGTATCCTGAGCAGGTCCTATTTTTGTCTGAATAGCAGAAGATCCTGCAGAGTTCATTTCAGGCTGCAGGCATTTGATACTGAACTGACCTCACAGTATTTACATTCCCCTTAGGAAAATTTGGCATGCAGTCCAACTGGGGAAGATCATGTCTAACACTACTTGAGCTATCAGTGCTAGAAGCAAGCAGAGTAACAGTGAAAATAGTAGGGTGAATGATCAAGGCACATATATAGAAATAAAATAAAAAGGAGAAGAGGAAGAGAAGGTCAAAACAGCAGAAGAAAAGAAGAACTGAAGGGACAAGAGTTGGAGACAGTTGCTTTTCTGATATAAACAAGTCCCTAATTCTTTTTTTCAAACCAGTAGTGCAGACAGGCTTTTCAGCTAGTAAAAAGCAAATTACTTCAACTCAAGGAAAATAAACTAATCAGAAGACTGGAAATATTTGTCTCTGCTCAAAACAAAGTAACAGCTGCCAACTACAGCGTTGTCTGTGTTGCATTTGATTTCTTGTTGTGGTTGCCATACCTATGTCAAATTTGGACAGAAAAAAAAACCCCAAAACCATAAAACTCCTCCATAAGGTCTGCTTTTAACCATTCCCACTAGAGCTATAATAGAGACACCTGTTGAATCCAGCAGTTAAATAAAATCCAAAACATATTCACCTCCATTCATTACAATTTAAGTCCCTCCTGCTGCAAATGAATTATGTGGGATACATGGGAATACAAGAACCAGTCAGCAAAAACCCCACTCCCATTTTTCTTAGAAGTGCTTAGCCCATCTACAAACAAGTGAAAAAATATGTTTATTCTTTACAGATTCACTCTGACAGTCACATAACCTCCTATATGCCAAGCCTGCTGAAACAGTACAAGAGACAAAGGTTCTGAACCAATTCCACATTAATTTCTTCACCTCCTTGAAAAACTAAATAAAAACCTTATGTTATCATAATTTCTTTTAAAAACCTACTTCCAATTGCCCAAGGCAATTCTTAAACAAATAAAATAACTTAAATGCAAGAGTTCTTGTACAAGTTAATGTTGATTGCAGTACCTGTCTAAAATGACAATACTTTCAATCCTCATTAAAAATTTGAGATTAGAGTTCTCTCCTGCCTGCTTTAACAATTCACAAGCAACATCACTGAAAGCTGAAAAGAAAAATCAACTCAGTTATTGAACAAATGCTGCAAATGACCCTCTCCCTCTCTTATTTAATACCAACACACTAATAATTCCAACTCCTAAGCCTGCTGCAATCTCTCAGGTAGCCCAAACTAAAATCACTGAGAGCTGTAAAACACAACCAATCCTGCCTGCAAGTTAACAGGACATCACTGCTTTCATCAACAATTTTTTTTCTACTTATGTGTCACTTCACGTAGTTGTTTGGTTTTTTTTTGGTTTTTTTCCTATCTCCAAAACTGCAAGATTTTCACATAACTTACATATTTGAGCTCAAAAAAATGTTTAGAAGCAGCAGGCGCCCAAATAAAAGATCATAATGAAGAAGATAAAGCACTGGCGCTTGAATTGACTCCTGAATTCAATAGCACTTTTTGTTGTTTTAAACCACAAAGTGAGCAATCAGAGGCAACAGAAAGCCCGAATTTCTTGTTAGACTGGTTTGGCACTCTCACCTGAAGCCGAACAAAAACCACAACATAGTGAGCTCTATTCTGAAGCGTATTGCAAAATCTCTTATGTGTTTAGCTTAGGATACAGGAATAAAGAGTAATTCAGGAAAAAAGATCAGATTTTTCCTGATGTCTGGAAATCTTTTTATACCTTTCAAGTGCAGCAAAATGCAATTGTTTCATGTACGAAATTTGGAGTGGGGTGTCCTTCAAAGAGGCATAAAGAACAATGCATCATATATAATATACACACACACGTATTTAAAAATAAAAATGCACTACTGGCAGTGAGAGGGCCAAAAAGTATACTGGTTCACTTCATTTATATTTAAACAGAAGTCACTTTACCCACAATTAGACACCTGTATAAATAATTCCAAGGCTTTACCTTTTATACTGTTTACTATGTACTATGCATTGCACTCAGCTAGAAAATTGAAGAGATTTAATGGCTTCGTTGTCAAGTTTATCTGCTTTTAAGAACAAAACTTTTCTTAAACAGTATTCATGGCAGGGAGAGTTTTAACCTGGGAAAGTTTTTCATTCAATTTCCAGGAAAAAAATCCTTTCATTTAGTAACTGAATTATCAGACAGACAGGAGCTGCAGAAAAAGAAATACAAGGCTCACTACAAAACGATAGAAAAGTCAAACCATCTTTTCCAGCAGTGCTACCACAATTCACACTCTGCTTCCTTCTAGTCTCATCTCCACGCTATTTCAAGGCAAGGTTTATTAAGTGGCCTTGCCAATTGTCAGTTCATTTTTACCTGAAGTTGAGCAAAAGCAGAGACAGAAGCAGGAGGCAGACTGTATGGCAGAGATCAGAACACACCAGTGGTGGTATAGTCCCTAGGTATGCTTCTATAAAGGGATAAGAAACCCTAAGTCTGTATTTTTAACTGACCACCAACTACACACAGATGGCCCCAGACTCCCCTTGATGAGTGGAAGTATTTAAGCTCCCAAACTCTTCAAATTCATTGTAAAACAATTTTAATTCCTACCTTCTGCCCAATCAAAGATAACTTTAGTGACCTACACTCATGAGATACACTATATTAGAGGTATTCTTCTTAGGTGTTCAATTCAGTCAACCAAAAAATTTATCGTGAACCAAATGTCAAATACTTTAAACTCTACTAAAGTTTCATTAATTGACCAAAATTTTAGTGAACATTTGTGTTCTTTATCAACTGAAAACCTCTCAGTGTTTCAGACCAGGTAGGCAACTGATACCCACATCAAGCATAGAAGATAGAGATTGTACCATGAAAGAGATTTAAGATCAGAACAGATCATGAATTTCTAATAAGGTTTAACTTGCATCAGATAAAAATTAATTGTTAAATAAACATCTGATGTTATGACATTGACTGCACAAACATGTTTTTGTTTGTAATTTTCTTTTTTCAATCTTTTGATCTTTCAATCTTTATCAAAGATTTCAACCAAGAAATTTTACATTTATCTAAGGTTTGGGGTTTTTTTGTACATGGAAAAATACAAAAGAAAGTAGCCTTACAAAATGGTGTGGCCAACATGTAAAAACAATCAACCAACAAAATCCCCAATAGCCTTAGCCAGCTTTACTCTCTCCATCAAGAAACCAAGTTATACTTTTAGACATTCAGATTAAAAGGGGTTTTTTTCTTCCTCGTAGATATTTGGGAGCACCGCTTGTTTATTCTTGCTGCTTACAACATTTTCTTTTGAAGTGAGCTTTTTGTCCTTCTTACAAACCAGGTTCACTGAAAAACTTTAAAGATGGTATGTCACCTATTTTTACACATCCCAAAAGATATTCCCAAAAATTGTAAGTTTTAGACATTGCTGAGTAGCTGCCTAACCTGTAGATTTTTGCACAAAATTAGAGAATTAATAAAACACAAAATGACAGAATTTTGCTAGTAGTAAGGTAAAAGCATCAAAGGCTGTATTTTTTTTGCAGGATTTGTACAATTTCAGTAGTTCTACTTACTCAGCAAGTAGTAAAGAATACACATGTTTCCGTGGAACACAGAAATGGAAAGATGACAAAGATGGCATTTTAAATCAAATCTTTTGCCAGGTATTCTCCTTTCAAACACCTTTACTTACTAGGATCCTTCTCACCTGGTCACTGAAATGTTTCCAGTTAATAAAGCACAAAATTACTTCTTTAAGTATTTGTTTCTATTAAATATGATTTATAATAGGTTCTGGTAGAGAAAAAACAAGAAGCAAATTTTAAAGGATAAGATGCTTGGCAATATACCTTTCCTAACAAATAATTGTTCTAAGTCATGAAGAATACGTTTCTGAAGCCTCCTGAATATGCAAGTGTTTTTTAATTGTTTATATAAAACTCTACGACCATCACAGGCCACACAGGCATTCAAAATGCTGTCTAAAAGCCTTTTTTTCCACTTCACAGATTTCAAACAAGCATTCAACTCGAATTTTATAGGTCTGGAGCAGAAAGATGCAGCTTAACAACCAACTATTTAAGCAAACCTCTCTACTAGTACTGGGAAGTAGGAATCCCAAAGGGTTTTACTGGAGTGCCTGTGCTATCAAGTTCCCATTCCCAAACTTCTGCTTCTGAGGGTGGCAACTGATGCAACTTCTTCCCCACCAACATCACTGGCAGAGAATACCTCCCCCTTCAACCAAATGCAAGAGCAAGTGAACTAAACAGAGAGAAATCTTCCACATACAAAAGAAAGAAGGTAAGGGAAGGAGGAGAGACAAGGGAGAAGTGTTTAAATTTAGGCATTTACTTACTGAAACACAGAAATAAGACACACATACAGGCACCACGTTGGCAGAAATCCCAGCAGTCAGGGCTGCAGAGCTTTGCTTCCAGCCAGCATTTGCCTCAAGCTTCACAGGAGTTTTCTGCCTCTCTCATACGCTCACAGAAGCGTACTGAAGATCGCTCTGAACTGCCAACCAAAGTGTATCTCAGGTTTAATGAAAGTGTAATTCATTATAATAAGAGCCAGGGTAACATAAACATATGCAGGAAAAACAGGCTTAGCGCAGCACCACAACAGACGCCAGTTTTGATCCAGGACAACAAAACACTTGCAGACCACAGAACAAAAAAAAAGCACATGCAACTCCTTTAAGTAAAAGCAAAACACCATTTGCACCAGGTAAAATTGGGACCTGTAAGTGTTCTAGCAAATAGTGGCTACACCAAGTAGACTTCTCTGTCTAAAATGTTCACAAGGTACCTGGCCTGCCAGTTCAGGAGATTTTGGAAGTGCCCCTCAGTTGCGGGTACTGCAGGACAAGGGTACCAAGACAGGGAAGAGAAAAAGAACCTGTGCAACACTCTGACAAAACAGGAAGAGGAAATACTAGTACACAGCCCCAAATAATTCTTAGAGTACACCTAAGTTCAGTTATTTTTTTTTTCCCCCCAAAGGGAAAAGGGTTGGGGAAAAAAAGCACCCCCATATTTATAAAAGAACGCAGCAGACACCTACATAAAAAGTTATGATCAATTGGCATTTCTTTGTTTTTCACCACTCTTCACATATCGTAGATACTGAAAATGAAAGAGCACAGAACAATCCACTTCACAGTAACAACATCATAAAACATAGCATATGTTTTACTTGCCCCAACACCAATTAAGGCCGAAGTCAGGGAAGAAATATTACCACTTCCAAAACCAAGGAACCAAAACTGGGGAAGTTAACTTACTAATTTGTTAACAAATGTCAAAAAGCTTGAGTGTCTTCAATGTCTTTCTCATGGATTTCAACATTTCATGTAACAACTGACAGACAGGGTTTTTTTTTTTATTTTTAAATAATTATCCATTAATTCCTACGAGCATTTAAAAATGTGGCAATGGTTTAAAAAAAAGAAAAAAAAAAATCAGTAAGTTCCCTCATGGTTTCAAGTCTATCTTAGTAAAAGTAAAGCATTCAAGGTATTACCTAATTTAGAAACACACTTCAGAAAAGAGACAGCTCAAAATATCAACCACAGACGTCACAGGCAAAAAGAGACTTAATAAGCACAATAATTCCTGACATTCCCATTTGATATTCTACCTGCCAGACTAACTTTGAAAAAGGTTCGTAAGCCAGGGGTAATAGGTCCTGCCAGACCTGCACACGAGTCAGACAACATGTTTTCACAGGGTGAACTTTTGCCACCCTTCCCTCTGGGAGAAATTCCATTGAGTTCGCTCCTAGGAAATCAGCTCCCATCCCTGCTCCTTTTACTGACTTCCTACTGCCACCGCTCCCTTCTGCCAGGTTTAGTCTCCACTCCTCTCCATTCTGCAATTACTCCCACCTTTTAGCTTTCTCCTTCGGTACCAATACCTCCATCCTCTTCCCAATCTGCTTTTTGGATGCAGTCCCACCTCTCCTCCTCCGACCCACACCCATTTCTTCCCGCGTCTAGAATCCTTTCACTTCCACACCCAGCTTCAGCACTGCAGTATTTTTTGTTCTTGAAATATTTCAGTGAAATAAAGTAGTAAATGTTAAAACAGATAATAAGTTTGCAGGCATCCCCTAAAGAGTTCTTTTGTGAACAGCTGTGCTCATTGCAAAGGTAAAAGGCACAGGTCAGGTCGTTGTAATGTTATGTCCCAGTTCACCCATCTCACCATATACCACTATTTGACCTAGAGGCGTTGCCACGCAAGAATAAACCCAATAAAGGCTAAGAATAAACTTTAGCCTGTCCTGAATTTTAGTAAAATAAAGGTTACAGGTAACAAGAAAAGAACTAAATTTCTGGGAGGAACGCTGTGATTCTTACTGTTGGAGGAAAACAGTCTGATCTGTTCCTATTTTTTTCAAATTCCATTTTTCCTTTCAAGAACAGGCTTCTCTGCAAACACGACTAGCTGTTCTTTGATTTTTCTGGAGAGAGTCTCAGCTGAATGGGAGAGGATCTTCAGAATGCACATAAAAGACACAGGTTCAAACAAAAGCTGAATTCTCAATGAGCCCGGGTTTATTTTAGTAAACAGAAACTCAAGGCTGAAAAAGATCTTATCCCTTTTAATCGCTTAATAAATTTTTCTTACCTTCCCAATTTTCAAGCTATGTGCCTACAACAAGCAAACCTGTATTGATAAAAGTGTCTATAAAAACACACAAAAATCTCAATTTGATGCAACAGTGAGTTCACCTTGGTTTTGGCCTGGGTTTCCAATGCCTTCCTTCTGCAAGGCAATAGTCAGAAATTGCTCTGATAAACACAGAAAAAAGTAAACTTAACACAAAACCCTAAAAACGAAACTTTAACCTTCTTAATTCTTTAAGTTTTTAAGAACTTCTTCAGTTGCCCAAAAAGCATCAGTCCTACTGTAGAGTAAAAGACATACCGAATTCTAACACCCAAACACCTTATCTTAGAATACTTCTATAGAAGCCAAGCTTGTTAGACTGATGCAAAATTCTTCAAATATCATCCTTGGATTGATTTTTAAAACAACTTTATTTGGCAAATTAATAATCTAAATAATATGAACCCGGTTTTAAAAAAAAAAGCAATACAAAAAGTCTAACATGTGCTCAGAACTACTGAAACGAAAAGGAAAAAAAGGCAAGAAAAGTAAGCAAATGCCTGAGTTTAGATAGTCAGGTGCTTTAACCAGCAATAGCTGTTTCTTGACTGTACACATACGAATAAATAGACACACACGGAGAAAGACATATTTAGGTAATCATATAGTACTCAAAACCAGTACCTTGGTCCTAATGACTATGTAGTCACCACAAGGTACTAAAAACATCAAGTCGAAAATTCTTCTTGATCTTAACCAGTGAAGACTCTGAAGCCTCTGACTAGTACGTCTTCTCTATGGATCCATTTTCTTAACTTAAAAAATAACATAAGCACTTAAAAAAATAATGTCAATAACTTAAGCTTGCCATACTACTATCCAGCTTAAATCTGTTTTGGGGATAAAGCCCTTAACTTCCCAGTGTGCTCAACACACTAAGCATAAATAACTAGCCCAGTGAAGTATTCTAACCAGAATAATAC
>JAHREE010000343.1:2198233-2214064 GCA_033628505.1 Tringa tobata | reverse complement strand
GAAAAGCAACAGTATGTGACCACATCATAGCAGCATGCAAATAGCTAAAAATACTAGAAACCACCCAAAGAGGACTGAGGTCAGAAGATGCTTCCACGTTTCCACAGGAGCTAACATAGTGGGATAGACACCACCATATTACACAAAAGATAAATCTAAACAGATGAGAATTCAAATTAATTCTGTAATGGTTGTGCGATGGACAATTGTTCCAAAAAGAGTATGAGTGATCCAGACATATGTCTGAAAAGACTATAGATTCTGTGTTTACCCATTAAAGTTATGTTTCGTGCTGATTGACAGTTCCTAGGGAGCTGCTAGAACCACAATACAGAAGAATGAATGTAAGTTGAACAAAGATGAAATTGGTTTTGGAGCAGTTGTCACTGGGAAAAAAACCAAACCCCCAAGCCTGTTCAGTTGCAGACTTGAAAGAGATCTGATTCAATTCTGGACATGTGCAGTGTTGCTGTCCTGCATATATATGTAAGGTGTTTATAGCCAGTTCCTAAGGAAACTAGAGAAAGGAAAGAAAATGTTCCAAGAAAAATATGAGAAATTATCAGCCGCTCTTATTGTGACTGCCAGGAATGAAAGAGTTAGCTGTAGAAAGAGAGCTTGGTTACACTGGTAATAGAGAGGAATCTATAAATAAATGCATTTCACAGGTCTTCACAGGATTAGAACAAAGAAATAAAATAAGATTGAGATAATTTGCCACTTCCTTTGGTGTCATAGTTCTTTATTGCTTTTCAGCATCAAGGTACTATAGTTATTTCCAAGACAGTAAGCATTGGATAAGTACTTTTTAAGTAAAAACCCAGTTACTTCCATAGGCTTCACAGAACTTCATGCAAGTATGGTTTGGGAATGCTACTCACTTCATTCAGCATGTCAGATATTTGTTAGGATATCCGAAGCCAAAATACTATTAGAAATAGGCGACACAAGAAGTTTTTTGGCAAATGCTTTCCTGTGAAAGGATCAATGCTCACTAGAGCCCCTACGTTTACAGTTGCATCCCTTAAACATCTCTGCGGTGCCCTTCACGTCCCGTTAGTCTTCAGAAAGAATCAGCCTTATGAGGACCAGATTCCTAGTGTAACAGTTGCCTGGTGAAGTTGACAGAGAACACACAATTGAGCAAAATGTATACTATACTGTATGTAGGTCTGACGAGACAGCCTTGCCTTACGGAGGAAAACATAAAACTCTAGAAAATCTGAAAAGGAAATGAGAAGTGTTTCAAGCCTTACCATACATAACTTTTAGACACGATCAAAAGACTTTTAAATTTTTTTATTTTTTTTTTATTTTATAGATTCTGTAGGTACGAAAATCTGTAGGGGATCTCAAATGAAGGTAATGCATAGAATCTAATTTGCTCACCAAAAAGGTCCGTTCGCCGCGTGCTTCAGCCACCATAGAAAACAGTGTGTCTTTGTAACATTTAACAGCTGTGTTTAAGAAGTAGGAACAAATGAAGAGGAAAACCAGAAGCCTGTCACGTATTTAAAGCACTGCAAACATACAAACAAACCCAACCCAGCATTATGTCCCGGTGGAAATGAAAGTCTTAGTAATGACACAGACATTTGAAGAGCTTACTGAGTATTTGGTATGGCTTGTTTCTGTTGTAAAAATGCCTCTTTAAGCCTTTAGTGGCACGGTTGAATCCGAAATCGTTAAGCGAATTTTTTTGCCCAGAATACAAATGCTGTTACTGCAATTTGGCAACTTTGTTTTCGAACTGAGCCCTTCCCAGAGAGCGCAGTCTTAGGGATGCATGTGTTGTCAAGAGCTCCAGTTGCGCAACGACATGACAGGAAAGAGCTTAGAATCAAGGGAAGAAAAAAAAAAAAGAAAACAAAGAAAAAACCAACCAAACAAAACCCCAGGCCTTTGCTGACCTTACAACAACAGCAATTTCGGCATCAGCCAGCTGACTGGAACCAGTTAGAGATGCACGGTTAAAAAGCCGGCTGGAAACTTGCGCAAAGCTGGGCGGAGCTGAAGGAAAAAGCCTCTGCCAGGTTCTCCCTCATCTTGGCAACGACCTCCCCTCCATCACTGACAGAGTGTTTCTGAAAGAATAGCCTATTTTTACAATTTCAGCGCTTGGGAAAGAAGTGCTTTATGATATTCGCAAGGGATGCTGATATAAACAAATGTAGGACAACGATAAAGCAGTCAGGTGGGCGGCCTTGACCACGCAGACAGACTCGTATTCTTATCACACAACGGTAAAATATATAACTTGAAGAGAAAAAAAACAGCCTCTTTTCCCACCCCGCAGAGGCACTTAATGGATTTCAGCAGCAAGCAGGCCACAAAGCTGTTTTTCTGGAATGGAAATTTTGTAGTTATTTCCTTCTCTAAATGTACAGAGCAGGCAATAATGCTCAGGGAATCTCATCCATATAGAAATAGAAATCAATATTGGAATACGTGATACTCGTGAAGTCCTGATTTGGCTAAAAGCTCTTAATTTCCAGTATAGCCCTTCATGGCATTCGTGCTGCTGGCAGGAAGCTGCCCAGCAGTGATTTATCAGCAGGGAAAATAGATATCTGAAGCTGGGCTCCTATGCCCATACTTAGTTACCAAAATAAATTGCCTGATTTTCAGGCTTGCCAAGAACCAGAAGCTCCCAGGAGCACACGTGTGACAGAGAAGGAACAATTACACAGCAGATCAAAGCTAAGGCAGACTAACCACCATCCGCTAAATTACAGAGGAAACCAGGCCTCTAGTGTCAACTGGAACATGTTTTATTGCTTCTTGCTTTTCAGTTCCAGGTCTCCAGTCTGTGACCCACCAAGAAAGCTACTAATTCCAGAATCGCCTGTTGGTGACCAAATTTGACAAACTGGAGGCCAATTCAGGGAGTTTTCACTTGACCTTTTAGGACAGGTTTCTAAAGCTGTGCTGAATCACTTACATGTCCAAATGTCTTCTAATCCAGGATAAGATAACGAGTTTCAAATGGCTGTTTCCAGATGTCTAACACAGAATAGTTTAAGAGACGTTAAACTCATTTAGATTAGCTTTCTGTTGGAAGGGTCCATAACATTTTGATATTCATGCATTATCTGCAATGTTTCGTGCTTGATGCAACCATAAAATTAAAGGTCTGTCTTCAGAAAGTGTCTGATGTTGTCAGAGCTCCATGTTACTTCTTATTGCTCCAGGTTGCCAGAAGTAAAATCAGACTGCCTTAGGCAGATGCTATTGACTCTACTCACTGTCACTCAGGCAGAAGAAAATGGCCCCAAAACACCTCAATAAATCAGGATATTACAAAGAATTTATTCACAAATAAAGCTTCAGGCTCCTGTGACTACAAACATTTCATGTTTCAAGACATAAATGAGAAAAA
Source organism: Tringa tobata (assembly GCA_033628505.1). Lineage (NCBI taxonomy): Eukaryota > Metazoa > Chordata > Aves > Charadriiformes > Scolopacidae > Tringa > Tringa tobata. The sequence goes on along the minus strand of JAHREE010000343.1, from coordinate 2,210,685 downwards.
AAGTGGTAATAAATTCAGCCGCGTTTGCTGCAAGAGAAGTTTTTCAGTTTGGTTCAAAGAAATTCGGTTGGAAATGACTGAGTGAACATCCAGAAGACAAAACCCAAATGTTTCATCTTCATCACACATCACCAGTTACATAAATGGACCCAGACTGCAACCACAACGAGGTCAATGAGGGTCCAGTCTCATTAGAGGCTATGCATGCTACCAGAATAAAAATAATCTCAGTAATATTTACCAGGCTAGAACCAACAGGCAGTTTAACCTCAGAATAATAAACCTTATGTTCTATGTTTAATCTGACATATTAGAAAAAAGCACTGTTTCTGGTTTCAGCTGCATCTGATCCAACATTGCTTTAAAGTAGTGTTAGAAGCACATGTATAGCATTTTAGAACAAACTGTGTGCTAGTGAAATAGAGTCATGGAAGGTCATTTATAAGAAAATTACACAGTAAATCTGTTTCGGTAGAAGAGCAAAAAAAGTTCTGCTCATTATATCCCATTTTTGTTATGTATGCAGCTTAGCTCTCCTCTTCCACTATAATTTTCCATCTTGACACAAGTATGACTGATTTTAGGAAGACAAGAAGTTAAAATGCTCAGTCTCAAATGGGTCTACACTAACTTGCAGCATACAGGTTAAATGCTATTCAATTCATATTACAGGAAAGTGGATTAGACCTGTAGATCTTGTAATACTGACTGTATCTGGCATGACTCGACTCTATTTTCAGTTTAAATTAGTGGTGAAGGAGCACGCAAGGTTCCTTCAGTGAGAGATTTGCTGCTGTTGAAGAATGACCTAGAATTTTTACATGTAAATCTATTTCTTTAGTACCATAAGCTTATGATTTTTTTTTTTTTTTGGTGGTTGTCTTTAAATTTTCATATCTGCATGCAGGGCTCAGGCTTAGTCTCATCTGTCTGCTCTCCCATTCATTGCACACTGTTGACACTGTAAAGGTCTCAGCTCTTGCAAAAACATGACTCATATGGAAAAAAGTTTCCTTTTGGGAAGCTCTGCTTCGTTAGATCTTGTATGAGCCAGCCTCTTCTGACCATTTCAGCTTAAATACTAGGACACCTTTGTTCAAAGGCTTCAGCTCTCTAATTCTTTGCCAACTCCTTCTTATGAAGGAAACTAGATTCATAGTTTTTCTAGGAAGCCTCAGCCACAGCCTTCTGCTTCTCTCTCTAATTCCTAGACTCACAGTTTTTATTTCATTTGGAGACTGCCACCGCTCTCTTTCATTAGCTTCTTCAGAATGCAAGTTCTTAAAGCTCATCAGCGCCCAGGTTCTTGTCCATGTTCCCATGGACCAAGTGAATCCATCTGAGCCCCATCTGAAGACCCTTCTCCTTGCCCTGGTCTTGTCACATTTGGATTAATCACCTAGCGCCCATTCTCTTATTGTCCAAGCACTAAAAACATCTGTGTTCAAATCCTACACCAGTGGTCTGTGTCTTACTAATACTCTGGTGCTTATCTGAGTACGCAAGAATGTTAGCATTTGCGCAACACAGATTTCAGCGTGAAACTTGCAGGCTGCCAGTGAAAGTCCTCAAATCCGTTCTGCACATGTTTTTTCTTCTTAGAAATCTGTGCTGAACCTGCAAACCTAGTATTCCAACATACTTGGAAAAATACCCAATGAAACAATCCATTCAAGTCTATAACCTGATGCTGGAATTACTGCTTGTTTTATTTAAATTAACAACTGAGTTTTAAACGTCCTGAAAAATTGGAATCACAAGTTTATTTTGCTAATTGTGCAGCCCCAGTATTTGTTATTCAAATATTCAAATACCAAATATTCAAATATTGTTATTCAAGAGTTGAATATTCTTTAAAATAATCACACATCCTAGTGTTCTTACATTTTTCCCCCCAGTTCTTATTCATTAGCACCATTTTCTGATCTTGTTAGATACAAATTCTTTCTCTGCTCTTGTGTCATCCAGTGTTTGTGCCAAAAAAAAAAAGTGACCTTATGCATATTCAGCTTCAGTGTTTCCAGAAAACCCAAAGGCTTAAGTTAATTCCCACAAATGAGTAGAAAAGCATTTATATTGATTTTAATATTAACCTAGAGATGCCCAAATAAAAATAGCAGGACTTAGTAAGGAGTAGCTTAAAAGACCATGATTTAAAAAAAAAAACAATCACCAAACGCACAGAATCAAGCAGACAAAACCCCCAGCAACCTTACAGTATAAAATTTTGATATAATAAGACAGGAGAGAGAGATGGGTCAGATCTCCCATTTCCTGGGCGCATAACTCATAATGATATTTGCTTCTCAGCAATGTTATATACCCCAGAGGGTATCAACAACAAGTGTACTTGAAGAAATCAGGATCAGTTAAGGAATGATTCATGAGCACAAAGAAGGGCTGCATTTGTAACAAATATTCAACCACCTCTGCACGTTTTGTGTTCTCACCTCCCGCTTACCAAGGAGCTTCTCTTTGGGAGTTTGCAGCATTCCCCGTGGAAATGGAAGCTCTAGTCCAGTTGCCGGCCACACCTTTTTATTTTTAAATACATATATTTACACCAGGTGACTAAGGCTTTTCCTTCCAAGTTAAACAAAATGCTTTCCTACGCGGTGACTACCCTGTATTTTCGTTTCCTGCTTTAAAGCATCGCGGGGACAGCAAATTCTTATTTTACTGTAGAAGCGTAGCAGGTGGAGTCACTTACAGGCATATGATGTAGTGTTGACCTCACTTTGCTATCTCTCAGTGGAAGTATAAGGGCTTCTCACCACTGGAATTTTAAAACAAGATAAGCACCGTGCCATACTTATCTCTCGGTATAAGATACAGCAGTGGAGAGTAAGCTTGAAGTGCCCATTAATTTCTTACTCATCGGCAAGTGCGCAGAGCCTCTAGACCTCGTCGTGTAGGGCTGCTGAACGTGTTGCACAGCGGAGCCACAGTAGCTCACGCACCTCTCACGAGGGAGCCTTGTCTCCCTGAGTGTTTCCACCATGTCATTGGGGTCAGAGCTGAAGAGGGGGTGTCGGAAAAAAAAAGATTTGAATTTTTTTTTGGTAAGAATGAGGGTAGGCAAGTCGTAGACGGGGGGTAGGAAGCGTGGTTGTGACTCGCTGAGAAGATCAGATCCTTGGAGCGTGTTAAGCCTATGATGCAGTAACACTTTATTTCAACAGAAGAAAGCACCCTCAGGTTATAATCTAATTAGACACATTAAGATTCATTTGCATGTTATGGGACATATTTTAGGGACAAGCTTCTTTCATCTTTAAAAAACAGGCCGATAAATGGTTGTCCTCTACTGTGTCTAAATCAGGTAACTTGGAAGTTAATATGAACTGAGTTTCAGTATGCTAGAATTTACATAGAGATGATTAACATTTCAAAGGGAACAGAGCAAACATTAAATGCAGGCATGTTATGTGTTTATGACTGGCAGGAGGGTTGGTTTATTGCTGTCCTGTGAGATGAGTCCTAGGTGACTTCATAATCTTTCAAATAGAGTAGACAATATTCGGTTGGATTCAAGTACCCCCAAAATGGGTTATAAAAAACACTACATGCTGGATATAAGTACTCGAGAGAGGAGGTGAAGGAGAGAGATTTTGCTCTCTAATGGAGACTATTTTCCTGAAATACGATCATGGATTTTTATTCAACTCTTTCCCTAGGTTAATATAATCAGGTAATTCTTCTAATCTGTATTCAGGACATTTGAGCTAGTAATAATTTAGGAATGAGAAAAAATATTCAGGTCTCTCTTCACCTTTGCAGAGCCTGGAAATTGACTGCAGGCTGTGGGTCCAAACGCTTCATCTTTTTTCTGGGAACAAATTAGAATCAATCCTCTGGTTTGGTGCACATGTTTATGTGAGTGAGGTTATTAAAGATCATATATAACAGGGCAGCCTCTTTGTGAAACACCAGCAAAAATAAAAGGGGTGTATGGCACACAGCTCCCTTCTCTACAGCTGCATTTAAGAGGGGGGAAATTCCCCTTTTTCTATGTATCTTCCTGAACAGTTTCCACACTAAGCTCTGCCTCTGTCTTGGCCAGTGCACTGATATTTCTTTTTTCTGTTTCCATGCACCTCTCCTTTCCTTCTGTACACCATCAGCAGCCTGAGGTCCTCACTCTTGACGTCCTAAGTTATTTTCCTATTGTTCATTTATTTTACAACTCTACTGTCTGTCTGCCTGCTTCTGATGGCATTAGCTGGCACTGCATCTACAGTACGCATAACAGGCTTTTCATATATGAGCCATATATGAGCTTTGGGGTAAATATGGGCTCTTTCTTATATGGAAAACCTGCCCCTAGCTGTCATTCATTGCTGCTCACATTTTATACTTGCAGTCAGAGAGCTGGGTGAGATGATAGCGCAGAATAATAGCAGCATCTTTTCTCATGCGTGTTTATTTTCTCCAAATAAGATTTAATAGATTCCTTGTGTATTGAGAAAGTACAAAAAATAAAGAGAAAGGAAAGATTACAGTAGAAAATATAAGTAAAGTAAAATCTACTCATAGATTTTTTTTTTTATATAGTACTGTATTATCTATTCAGCATCTACAACCCAGTGCCAGTTACAGTTGCTTTGTAAGATTATCAGTGTTGAGAAAGACTGTTTCCCCTTGACATTCCACTGCACCAGTGACCGTCACTATTGTTTTTAGTTTTGTACGTGGGCAACAAGTCCTTTGAGCCTCCCCAGCTTTTTGGAATTCCCACTGCTATTAATAATTATGGACAAATTTTATGGGCCATAACAAGTGAAAGGCCAACTGTCTACATCATGAAGAGATGAAAACCAGGTCACTGCTAAGCTTGTCTTTTCCTTTTAGATTGTGTTGTATGGCTTTGAGGAAGTGTTTAGCTATATCTTATCTCACCCTGTATCTGTAAACACAATAATAATTAACAACAATACTATATGAGTACTGCAATTATTAACTGCTCTGAGAGCCTCAAATGAATAGCGTTAGGTAAGGACACAAGGTTATTATTAAATACAAGTGTTGCCTGTGGTACTAAATATGCAATCTTACATTCATTCATTCATTCATTCCATTCGCACACAGAAAGCATACCGGGCCGAAGCCTGAGGTCTCCAGCGAGGTTTTAACCTAATTTTTACTTGGGCTTGCCCTAGGCAAAAAGCAAGGTAAGCAAAAGTTACTAATAATGCTAGCTGTATGAGTCAAGAGATGCTTCTTGGCTGTGCTCACCTGTTCGTTACAAAGGTGGCCGGAAAAGGAAAATAAATAGCACCCTCCTCACCCTGTTTTATTCCTTCATGAAGAGTAAGGAGGGCCTGAAACACCAGGGGGGTGTGTGTCACAAGCGCGGGGGCGATTTGCAGGAGTTTGGGAAAGACTGCAGCTCGCCCGGCCTGTTTGGAGTAGGAGCAGGGTAAATATCGGATGGGGCTTTGAGCAACCTGCTCTGGTGGGAGGTGTCCCTGCCCAGGGCAGGGGGGTTGGAACTCCATGATCTTTGAGGTCCCTTCCAACTCTGACCATTCTATGATTCTGTGATGGGTACGCATAGGCCTAGGTCACATTATACACGCTCCAATATCAACTTGAGTTTTGGGAGCCACGCAGTGGGATCCAGTCATACACCTGTACAGATAGTGAGGTGAGAACATGAACCCGGTGCCTGTAACTTCCATGGCAGGACAATAAAAAAAAATAACTTGCATTACTGTGTCCTGTCTCTGAGAACAAAGAAAGGTCCCTTCCCGGGGAAGGGGTGGCTTAAGTGTGAAAGGCAAGGGCCAAGGCAAAACTCTCAGGACAAGACTGGAAGAATGACAGGATTCTACCTGGGGAGAAGTGCACGGGTGTCCATAGCCTAAGAAAAGGCAGAAGCAGAGAGGAGTAGAGCTCCCTGTTACCATGACAATAGGCAACAGTGCATCTGTGTGCGGAACAAAAAGATTAGCAGTCATCCAGGAAAGATTCTCGTCAAAACCCTACCTTTCCTACAGTCTAATGAATGGAAATTTAACCTTTTATATGAAAGATTGTCAACTCATGGGAGTCTTGCCTCCCTATCCCACCAGCAGCTAATACATCCTGTAGCAATTACAAATTTTGTGTATTATAACATTTTTCACATCCATCTCAAGGCATATTAAAATCTGATGATAGCTGTAAGGTGATATGAATGCGAGGAAGAACTTCTCTAGGAAAAAGAGTCTCTCTGTAGTTTAAAATTTTGCTCTATCACTCCAGTGAATCCTAAATAAATTTGTATTTTTACCATTGATGCTACTATGTGGTTGGTCCATTAATTCATTATTGCCTTTCACATATGCAATCATTTGCATTAAGTATGAAATGGTTGTAAAATACTATCACACATGATGAGGTGATATTTTACCTTCACTTTGCATTGTTATAGTAATGATTCTTGGTTCAGGGCCCTGGTTAATAAAATTTAATAGCTTTTTCCACTGGAGCTGGTTTTGTGATCTTTCAGCTATCTCTGCTCTCATGGGGTGAAGAGCATGATGTATCTAAGACTGGCATGTTCTAAGGCCTCAAACTGTCTACCATACACTTAACGAGAAATGAGAGCTTAAAGTTGAGCCAATGGGTAGGGTAACCTGGGTGATGGGTTAAGCTTGATAAAGGGACCAGCTAATTAAAAAAAATCAGAAGGTGAACAAATTACTCGTTAAAGTATAATATTTCACTGGATATTAACTCTATATACTGTAAATTAATTGTTTATTCTTATTTATTAAGTAATTTTTGTTTAATTCATGTTTGTCCAGCATACAGGTCTATATGGATGTTAAGAAACAAATAAAAAGAATGAAAATGCACCGACCTAGATGTACAGACACACAAAAAAGAGCAGGTTAATTTGAGTTGCTATATACAAATACCTAGGAAGGCTTGTTTGGAATATTCATGATAAGCTATTAGTCATCTTCCCAAATATTCATTTAGATTTCGTTAGGTTCTTAGAGGAGATATAATCAAATATTTGTGAAGCCTGCATGCAGCACTGCTGGTGGAATTGTGGTTTGGATTCCCTAACATGAGGGCAGGGATATGTGGGTTGCTGCTGTGTGCTCTCTAACAGGCTTTGTGAAGCCTTCTAATTTGAAAGACGGCTATTATTTCCCCAAAGTCTGCCACAGTGAGTGTTCACGTCCTGATTTTTCATTACTTTCATTTTTTGGTGACTGAAAGCCTCAGTCTGTGTGCTGCAGAGGTTTCATTCTAATCAGACTTTTCTTTTTTCCAAAATTTACTCAGCAACTATTTGCATTAGAAGCAAAAAAAAAAAAAAAAAAAAAAAGGCATAAGAATTGTACTTTCGAGCCAGGTTCCTTTTAGATACATAGCATATCCAAGTCTCGTTACTTTCTCTTCATACATGACACCTCATTCACAAGACACATTTGTTGATGACTCTTAGGAAGTGTCCCATTAGCTTCAGAAAAGTACTGTTTGGCTTCACTCACTGTCTGTTTTTTTAATCATGATATGTATAGACAGCCTATTTCATTAAGTTTAGATAAGGTTTTATTGTAGCAAAGGTTGTAAATAGATATTTTATTTCACAGTGCTCTGCTTGCACTGGATACAACAGAAGAATTACAACCTTACATATTAGTATATATATTCTGTATAAAAATCTATAAAACTACATGAATTATCATAAGAAAGAAGTAATCATTCAGTTTCTCAAACATAATAATCTTTAAGTACCAGTAGGAGGACTGTAAACTACATATAAGAGGCAATTTCTGCAGTGTAAAAATTGGCAGATGCAAAATTTGCCTAGAGATACTAATAATTTACCACTTACAACCCATGTAGTGTTCTGCAACGGATTCTTTGCACAGAAAAGTGAAGAGAGACCTTTGTGCCATAATGGTAGTTATTGTATAAGGCTCAGTACGCATGTAAGCATTTGCAAACACTTCTGTATGTCTTGGAAATTCAAAATGCATTGGCATGAAAATCAACATTGTAGCAAATTCAGAATCCTGATCCAGTCAAGCACAAAATAGGATCAATTTATTGTTGGTATAAGAATTTCATGTGATTCTGAATATTGGACTGTACTTGGAATAAGTTTAAAGCTGAGTATTAAGATCAGCACAAGAAAACCATCAAAAATTTTGTCCATATTTTAGAAACTCTTCTTTCTGACTCTGGCTAAGCCATAATTCAGAATACAGAAATATGGAAGGAGAATTCAAAAATCAGAAACCCCAGCTTTTAAGGCACTGCCTTAACTCCCGTTTACTTAAACAGTCTGTGTTGGTTCTGTGGCTTCATGAACGGCCCCCAGATCTCAGGTCCAGGTGCGTATCAGTCGTGTCCAAATTCCTCTTCAGGATGAGACCTGGGTGTGCACTGATGAGACCTGGATGGATGGGCTAGGGGAGAGCTGCAGTGCTCTGGAAAAGTTCGGGTAACTGGCAGACCAGGATTGTAAAACATGCCATGAAGCGTAACTACCCCATGGTCTGGGCAATGTCACTAAGACTTAGGTGCTTAACTTCTCTAATTCCCCTTGAAATTCCTTTCCTGGTGGCTAGAAGAAGGAAACCACAGATCTCGTGTTTTAGTTTTGTTTCTGGTAGCATTTAGCTATGTTGTCTTTGCTAGAGATCTTTAAAATTCAGTTTATCTTATTGCAAAAAGGCAATAATGAAACCCACTTGCAAAATTAATATTTAGTTTTAAGATAGCTAAATCACTTTTATCTAAATCGTCCAGATACGTAAAACTACTTGCTTTGTGCCCCGTTGCTCAAAGAGTGACTGGTGCTTGCTGTATTGCAACCCTGTCCTAATGAGCTGTTCTTGTAGTTCAAGATAGAAAATGTAAAAAGTAATCAGCTGGGATCTTGATTACCTTTGCCCGTGTTATAATAAGACCTTTGTGATGAAACAAAAAGTTCTGAACAATAGCATCTGCATCATCATCAAAAGCCAGGGTTAAAATAAATGTTCAGTTATGTTCGGGAAAGTCTGATGGCCTGATTTTCCAAAACATTGTGTGGCTGGAAGCAACTTTTGCATTCAAGGGGCAAATGATAGAGAAAGAGAAAAGGAAGGTATTTTCTTGTAAGGAGTGGTCAAATTGGAAAAATTTAGAAATCGACTTTTACAAAATGAGTCCTTCAATAAGCCATGGTCAATAACAACTTTAGCAGAAGGGAGACTAAATTTACTAGCATATATGGAATGAATGATTTAATCTATCTCTGAATCACTGCCAAAGCTGGGGTGGAATACAGCAGATGTTTTTCATGGAAACTTTGGACATAATTTTCCAACAGAAAGTAAAGCATAATATTGTCTCTAATTGAAATAGTAGGAAAAACTTCAGCGGGCCAGTAACTACTGTCTTCCTCCTAGTAATATTATTTACAGCCTTCTTTCTCATTTCATTTTTAATCATGTGTCTGCTAAAAAATCAGGATATTTATGAGTAAAGTAAACAAACTGTCATAGTAAGCTAAAGTGGAATTATTTCTGCAGAGTAGCAACAGAATTAGCTAGTCTGAGGTGAGTAAACTTGTGTACTATGCAAAGCCTACATGTTTAGACCTTGTTACTTATCTCAGCTGCTAAGTAGATGGGAGAACAAACACTTGAAAAAGCTACTCCAAAATCGCAGCACCAGGTATTAGAGGTAAAACAACAATGCACAATTGAAGTAATTATCAAATATAAGGCTCTACATTTGGTAAAGACACAGAAGAGACAAATGGGGCAGTGGAAACCGTGACCTCTGATGCAACCATTCTCACCACTTCTGCAGAGGATCTCTTTGGGGCATACCCAAGATGGGCTCTGTCCCTCAGGCTGCGCGTTGCCAACCCAAATCCTCTGAAATATTCACGTTTCTAACTTAGAAACGCCTGTGCTACGATGCACAGTAAAAGATTACAAGGGATCTTGACCCGTAAAGGCCTTTTTTCACCTAAAATTTCCTAGGACCAGACAAGAGAAGAAATATTTAGTACTATGCAAAGTTATGAGGAAAGCTTTCAACAGATATACTGTACATGGGCAGTCCACGTCATTAAATGCTTTCAAGAGTGAGCCAAAAGTTTTAAATTAACATTTATATTGTATGATCGCAGAACAGAAGAATGACAAACAACAGTACATTAATCCTGTTGGTAATCTTATTAATTTACTTGGGATAAGTATCTATACAGGTTTTAGAAGTCAAACACATTAATGTTTTGATATGGATTATCCCGCAGTTCATGCCACAGAGATGCAAGGGGAGCGTGCTTGATTAGAAAGAGAGCGAGCGGAACCGTAAGCCAGTCCACAGCCCCCACACTGTTGCTCACTGTAAAGCTATTCCAGCTCATTTAAAATGGCTCAGTGATGAGTTTTTCACGACTTCCTCTGGGAGATTGTTCTACAGAATTGCAAATCTCAGAAATGGGGAGTGTAAATATTCCCTCAGTTAATTTAATTATGCTACTCTCCGTTCTTGCCCTTTCACAACCTAGTAATTTCTCTCTTTTCTTACCTTACGTACTCTTCTAAAACTATACGCTTGAATGACCACTAATCTGGAAAAGGGGGAAATCCTTCTTTCTCTTGTTTCTCCGTACTTGATCTGGTGCTTGGAGTGAAGGACTCTCTCTCGAGTAGTTCAGTAGTACGCGCAACTTCACCCCTGTAGCACTCCCAAGAGGAAGCAGAATAACCCCATTTTAAGGTACTGGGAGGAGAAACCAAGGCGTTCACGCAGGCTGTTAAGCAAGCCATAGCGTGTCTCCGTATCAAGCTGAGATGCTCAAGATACTTCTAAGGGATTGGGTAGGGCAAGGGAAGAAACATCTGCTGGTGTGCTCCGCACAGCATCATTTGCTCTGTAAAGGAGCTAACCTGGGTATCTTTACGCTGTGCTAAGGAGCGTAAGCATAGTCTCTGTGACAGATGTTAAATGAGCTCAGCTCTGTTAGGCAGCTGAGAAAGGAAAGGCTAAGAAGGGGGCTCTGGTGGAGTCCTGGTGGGAAAGCTGCTGACTGGCGTGAAAATCACAAAAGATGATAGTGATGCAGAACCTTTCCTGGCGAAAGCCTGGGATAATGTCATCTTAGCTCTGTAAACTTAGGGTAAAAATAAGGTAAAAAAAAGTGAATATTAAAGCGAAGGTTTTCGTAGCAATAACATATTGTGTCCGTTGCTTGGTTACTTATTAGGCTGCTAGTTTTCTACTTTTTTTTATATTCAATAGGCTACAATCTGCTGCCTTTGTAATAATTGGAATCAGATCACCTCCTTGATCCTGTAGAACTTCTGAAATTTCACTCCAGTTTCACTGAAAGTGGGGTTTAGTTATTATCTGTAAGGGGCAATTAGTGTTTACAGGCTCTTGTCCACGTATGAATAAGAATGGTTATGCTCAGCTATCCCTGTCACACTAGTGTTGAGACAACGGTATGAAAGTAACAGGATAGGACTACACGAAGGGATTGAACCCTCTCTCTCTATCTGTCTTAAATCAGAACAATCAAGGTTAAAGGACGTCCAATATCTTTTGCCCTAAATATCCTTTTTTGTTGTTTTTTGTTGTTTGTTTTTTTTTTTTTTTGTTAAAAGATATGCTCTTTTGCACTTCCCCGCTTCCTGCTTATGGCTAAAATCCAATTCAGAGTATTAGTAGATCTGATGGTTTGAAATAGGAATCACTGGCTCTATTAAAAAAAAAAAAAAAAAGTCAGATGATGGAGGTTGCTATGGTTAAGTAAGTAGAGTTACATCAATGTTAAGCAATTTTAAATGAAGGAAGAACCAAACTCTAAATACAGTCTGTAGGATTTGACCTTTAATAGACAGCTGTTAGTTCTTCAACTACTTTTTATACTTCTCCTCAGGTCTCCACTCATGCCTGCTGTCTCCAATTCCTTTTTCTACTTGCCCCCAACATGTTAAAATCTTAATGTCTACCCAATGACCTTCTCCATCCACCAATGTTCTTTTTTCCCCCTTTTAGCTCTCTATTTATTAACTTTCTCTTAAATTTGCTAGATGTCAAAAGCTGGTTAATCATTCTCCTTTCTGCCCTTTACTACCTTCAGACTTCCTCCCCGTCCTCTTTAAAACCCTACTGTTCTCTGCCTGTCTCCTGCTGGCACTGGTACATGTACTCAGTAACTTAGAGGAGGCAGTTCTGCTTCCTCAAGTTCAGTAAATGGATCAGCTCAGCAGGGGAGGTCAGGAGAATAGCATGGCAGTGACAAGGAGATGCTTTTAAAATTGTCCAATAAGAAATGGAAGAATGAGCATTTAATGGTCAAGGAAGAGTGGGTAAAATCAGGTGGCAAATCTCTCCTGGATTTGCTTTATTATGTTAAGAATACATCCCTATGACAAGTGATGTGCAATATTTTCTAATAAACTACATCTTATATTCAGCATTTTACCCTTCATGCCTGC
>JAHREE010000343.1:2171726-2193462 GCA_033628505.1 Tringa tobata | reverse complement strand
GTTATTTAGACCTCTCTTATTAGCATGGTTGTGAATAGATCATTTGTTTGTGAATAATATATTTCGCTCATTTTTTTATGTATATGTATCAGTTATTTACAAGGGGTTACAACACTACAGAAATACTGTCTGATTTTATTTGCAAAGTTATTTTTAAATTGTCAGATTGCTTCTAATACGTTTTTCCCTGCGTTCAGTCAGCAGTAGCCAGCGCTGATGTAGTCCCTGATCTGTTAGAGATTTGGCATATGCTTAAGTTTTCACAATATGAGTGTTTCTGCTCGCTTTGATAGGACTGGTCATTGGGCATAAGCATGTACAGAAGTCTTACTGTGAGCCGATGCCAAGTCCTTTGCCGTCTAACGCTTGGCAGGAGAATGACCCCAGGCTGGATTGGAACACTAGGGGGGGAAAAAAAAAGTATATAGACACTGTTACTATTCTCCTGAGTCACACAGGCTCTAAAAATATTTTAAAAGCTGTACACTTCAAAATTAAAGACCGCATTAAACCTTCAAAGTATTTGTTTTAGTAGATTATGTATAAATATACACGTCTAACTTTGTTTTTCTGTCTTTATTGGAAAGTATTGTTTCTTAAGTTAAGGGCATTTTTGTGGTTAACCTTCAAGGGGAATATCTGTTTATTAACTAATAGGAAAACTGTAGTTCTTGATGGCAGCAGGAACAGCATCATGTTTCGGTCTGAACAGCTGCTATCGCCGGGACCAGACCCGGCAGGCCTTTTTTGAGTGCACACAAAGAGAGAATAGGCCCAAACACGAAGATGTGACTCAGCAGCGTCCCTAGAAAGACTTTTATGACCCGTACTGAAGCCGCACCCCTGTGGCTCCCTGTGAGTCAGCAGAGCAGAAATTAAATTTCCAACGAGACTAGTGAATTCAGCAAGAAAACAGAACTCCTCGTTTCCTGGCAGTTCGGCTCCCCGTTGTGTCGCTGACCTCGGGCGAGTTATTCAGCTTTCCAATATTTCATCTTCGATGCAAAATGGATGTAACAAGACCTAATCACCACACAGCCTTCTGTAGACCTCGGTGGGACTGCAGCCGTATAGACGGAGGCAGAATTTAGCACGCAGCTCTGCCACGGTATTTTGGGGTTGTCAGATGGCTTTTGACCAAAAATGAAATATAAATTATGCAGGAACCGACTAACATTTAATTAAGCGAAGCTATTTCAAGAACAGCTTCTCAACAAGCAGAATGAGCAGAAATATTCTGCTGGTAGAAGCCAGTAGCTTCTTCGGGCAGAGCTGGTCTCTTCCCATCTTGATAAGGCTATAAAATCCTTCTGTGTTTTATTTATGAATCCCGCCTCTCCCGGTTTCTCATGTCATGGGTCCAACATTTCCTTTATTCAGCGCTGAAGAACCAGCGCAGCTGACAGGGCAAGACGATGGCTGTGATTTTTTTGTCCCCCCATGAGCAGAGCTGCTTGGCAGTTTAAGCCACTTTGCAACTGCACCAACAGACTGTGAGCAGCAGGAATGCACTGACGTCCCCAAGGACCTGATCTGGCTTGCAAAAAAACTTCCACTGGTGGCACAGATGTGCAAAAAGCACAAAATCCAGCCTCGTTCTCCGGTTGCGTGTGCAGAATGTGGATGGAGCTAGAAAACAATCCATTAGCATTCCTGCATTGATTTTTATTCGTGTTCTTGAAGAATTTTATTTACACCGCGTGGTAAGAATCAGGTCAGTTTGCGTTTCATATTTGGAAGCAGAGCCAAAAAGTGACGAAGTGATTCCTTGAAAACCATCCAGCAAGTCAGTCTTAGAGAGCAATGCGCCCGTTTCACTAGACCATGTTGGCCTGTATGTATCTTGTTATTTATGAACAGCTGTGACTATTAGAATCTATTATTTATATTTCCACTAAGCTTATTTTCTCCCCTGCAGTAGATACTCCGCGAAGGCAGACCTGTTGTCATTTTTTCTGCAGGTACTGTAATTCACTGGAGCATTATGGAACGATAATGAAGCAGCAGCACTGCAGGCACTGTTAAGCCAGAATCTCTGTAAAGCCATTTAAAATTTGTCCCCTAAAAACACCCTAAAAAAAGAATTAAAAGGAAGACGCGTGGGTTTGCGGATTTCCCAGGATAAAGTCAGTCGGAAAAGGTTTGTTCTGTCTGCATCGTTGACCCCACCCCATCAAACATTCCCGGGCAGTGTGGGTGTTTGTCCTCCACGCCAGCGGTTTGATTTACATGCACAGGCTGTGCTGACACCACGTACACTGAGAGCTGGTTACAACCTGAAATAGGGAGAATTTGTCACCTGTCCGCGGCGATGGCCTGAGCTTTACGCCGGTGACAAGGAAATTTCACAAAGCCCAGAGGATTGGCTGCAGGCCCAGAGTTTCAAATGAGCAGGGGTTGGCACCCCACTAAAGAAAACAATAATAAAACGACAGAAATGGTCACGGACGAGCTGGAGAGCTTCCTAGGACAGAAGAAGTGCGTGCAAAGCACTAGTGAGAAGGGGAGCTGCGCCCCTTTCCCTGTGACGGGTGGTGGAGCTGTATTTTAGGAGGTTGTGGCTTGGGGGGGAGATGGCAAAAGAGGCTGTGTGAAGTGCACAAACTGACTAGCATTGACTGAAGACGCAGACGCCTGTTTCTTAATTCGCGTGAAGCTGCTAATTTTTAAAGGATGAATTAGCATATCTCTAATTTTAACCAGGGGCTGGTAATTAGTATTTTCAGAAAATGTGTTAATTGCTGCAGGCTTTGCCAGAGCAAAAAATCAGGTTCTTGTTCTTCCCTGGTCACCTGGAAGAAAAAGCCCCTTGGGCCAGTAGGAGCAGGCAGGACACAGTGACCATAGCACATTTTGTTCAGTAGGAAAAAAAAACAACTTTGAAACACAGCCTCCCTTTTCCTCCCTCTCTCAGAAAACAATTTGATTTTCTCTCGCAGAGTGCAGCGTTCTGATTTTTTCCCCTGAGCGACAACAGATGGATTTGAAAGAAGCCTCCACTATTACCAACAATATTTCAGCCCCTCAATTGTTTCCTCCCTTTTAGAAAACGAGTAGCTGATCTTATCCAAGGCGGTTTCTCCTTCACAGTCTTTTCCAGGTCCAGAATCTAGATCCTGTTTACTGAACTCCCCTGGTTTATCTTTCAGTTTTCTCAGCTTCAGGGGTCCTGTGTTTTGCTGTAGAGTCACCTTACAGCCATCTCACCATGTCCGTCCTGGTTGTACACGGAGAGCCGAGGAACCGTCTGACTGTTTTCTGCGGTCTCCAGGGGGTGTAGGAATAGGTTTGGAAGAGAGTGCTTCCTTGTGATGTTGAAACATGAAGTAACAGCAGCACAGTGCATTATCCGCCCCTGACAAACACTTGGAATACCTTCCCTCGACTCTGGCAACGCTCCTCTAGCTTGTCAAGCCAGTAAGACATTTTTTAACTCAATTGGAATTGAAACGTTTACTCAGTTCCCAGAGGGGATAGTTTAGTCGTCTGAGCATCACGTTTAAAATACCCAGACACTCTCAGTCGTGCAAGATCCACTGAGCCATTCACTATTCTGAGACACAGGCACTGAGTTTCATACAATTTACTTGGCATGTTTTCTTCTTGCCTGAGATCTTGAAAACCAAGTAACGCACCTCGTGGTGATCTGGGGGTAAAAATTTCTCCTTCTTCTAGGTATGCACAAAAGGAACTTTAAAAATTATAACCATCCTTTTCCCTGGTCACCATTCTTTATTGGATCACGCCATGCAGCCATAACTGCTTTTTAGGTGGCAACCTGTCAGCGCTACGTAGAGCAGGACACTGAACATTGGTCACCCAAGACACAGCCTCAATTTTTCACTGGCTACGTTTCCTCTGCCAGCTCTTGACACTAGATGAGCTTGTCCCCATCAGCAATTGCTTTTAAGTGGTTAGGCAGGCTGTGTATATAATTTGTAAAGTAATCTGTAATTCTTTGGAATGGAAAATGTAATATAAAGTCCTATCATGAGCCAGACACTTGGCATACTTCTATTGGCTTGAGACCTGTTCCTGATGATGATTTGAGTGTTAAATATGGTCCTGTGATGTCCTATGATATGCTCTTCAAAAGTGACTTTTCTTAAGTTTATAATAATTGAATTCATCTTGGTCTACAGGATTTTTTATTTCTAAAGCTCTGCACTCCGAAGCCTTGCTTAACTAAACAGGCAGCCCGTTCCCCCAACGATGACTCTGTCAACACTGCGAGATAAACAAGGGTGGTACTTCCAAAAGAACACTAGATTCTCGTATCTGCCTAACATCAGACAGATACCGACCTCTCTCTGTTCCCATGCCACAATATCTCCATTCATCACACTGTTGTTTGCTTATGAAGGAATAAATGCAGCTTCGGAGCCAGGACAGTCCCGATGGGGGGAAATGATTTAAATTTCGATTCAATGGCCAGACTGTGGCTTTTTTGGGGGTAAAAAACATGGGAAGGAAAGTTCTTAGAGATGTCCTTAAATACTTGAGAGAGAGAGTGGCCAAGGCCAAAGGCGTGTGTGTAGCTCTGAACTACTCTTCCTGCTGGGTAACCCGCAGTCCTGCTGGAAGGCAGAGCATCTACTGTATTTTCCCACCTTCTGGCCATACTCTTCCTTTAGAGCTATGGGAGTCAGCTAAGGTCTTTTTCCTGGATATGCTGCTGACATTGCACCTCTTTTCTGGTGTAGACCATACTGTTTACCAAGCCTTGCTATACTCTTCCCCTGTTTCTCCCCCGGAGGATGAATCATAGATCACAAGGACTGATGGGGAGAAGGAAGGAGAGGTGCACAGAGGTATCTGGTATTCTGGCAGAAGAACAACAACTGTTCTCATGGGGATCTCTGTGTATTGATGTCTGTATTCCATTTTTAAACCAACAACCCCAAACCCGACAAAAGAAAACAACAAATAATACAGTTTTGCAGCTCAGTTTTGCTTTCACCCACTAGCTTTACCTATGTATGCTTCCCTCCTTCTCTTTATAACCCCGACTATCATGACTTCCTTGGTTAGATTTTATTTTTATAACGTATAACCTGCAGTCTACTGATAGAAATTAATAATGTCAGAATCCAACCAGACTGGTAATGGGAGATGTAAGCCACTAAATAATGCTGCTTCAGGAGTGTCAGCTGTGTTTTTTAAAGGCAGCCTGGGATTTTCTGTAATTGTTCATTCTCACAAGAGGAAAGCTCATCTTGTGTTGTATTTGCTATGTTTTCTTTTTCTCCAACTTTTTACAGTATTCCTATGTGTGTAGGAAGCGTGATTTTTTTTTTATTCTAAATGTCTATAGCACATCAATTAGATCAATTAGATGAGCAACAGAGTAATACCTTTCAGGATCTTGATTTTAATTTTATGTGTCTATATCGTGAAGCAACTAATATGGGTGGTTAGGCTTCCATGACATCTGGATTTTGCAATTGGCAATGTTTTGATGTTTGACTGCCTGGCTTCACAGCAGAGTGGCAATGAAAATCCATTTAAACAAAAAAAAAATTAGGAAAAAAAGTCTGGTTTAAATGTGCCCCCCCCCTTTTTTTTTGTTTTGTTTTGGTTTTGGTTTTTTTGTTGTCAAACAACAGGAGCGTGATGGTTATACAACAATCTCAGAGTTTAATGAACTGATCCTCTGAAATCAAAACTCCAAAAGCTTTGATTATTTTCAAACTGCCTGCCAAGATACCAAAGTATGATAACTAATGAACTTTAACATGTGACAAAAATCCTAATTGAAGTAAGAGCGTTGCAGTGCGCACTAATGAAATAAAACCGATTATTTGAAGTATCAGTTTTGAACCCTTTGATTTCATCTTTATTAGTTTTAGGAGAGAGCCTCCAGAAGTTCAGTGACATTCTTGGTACTGTCAGAAGCCTTTGGAGAACCGTCGAGAGTGACAATGCCTCCTTAAGAGTGTCCAAAGAAGTTGCCAATCTTGCAAGTCTTCTCTATGGTTTATTTTTTTGCAGACTCAGAGCCTAGAAAAAAGAAATGGCAAAAAGCATGAGGAGATGAAACAGCTCAGGTGTACTTCACAGAGTAGGCAGAAGAGGCAGGAATAGGATACAGCTGCTCTGATGCCTAAACCCAAGGTGCTACCCTTCAGGCCTTACTGACTCTTACCCTTTCAGCACTTCCATTCATATTTACAATGGAAATGCAATTGCAACAGTGATTAAAACCAAGTTACTCTGGGTGAGTTAGAAAAGAATAATCACAGAAAGAAATGATAAAGAGTATGAATTGCATGAAAGTTTGTTTCTTTTTTTTTTTTCTATTCTTCATGCTTAACATAGTCCAAATGTTAAGAAAGAATCCTGTAGAAGAAAAAAACCCACTATTCATACGACAAAAGAGAGTAGTTATCTTCTACACACCTTTCTTTATCTGCTCAAATTGTTGGTTACACTGATTTTGCATACCTATGTACCAGCTAGCTGATGAAATTTGTGCCACGTAACAAAACAGTGTTTCGGATTGTCTAGTGCACCAGGAGGATGGTGTAGGAGTGAAGTAGAAGCCTGGTGAGGCTGTGGAGTCTCCATCCTTGGAGGCCTTCAAAATTCAGCTGCAGGAGGCCTCCAGCAACCTGACTTACTTTTGAAGTTGGCCTCGCTTTGAGTGGGAGTTGGGAATAGAGAACCTCCAGAGGTCCCCACCAACACGTGTTGTTCAGTGGGTTTACTCGGTGGAACTGGTACTGCTGTGTGTGCCCTGAATCTGGATTAGGTTCCTCCTAAGGGGGGATGGAATCCCTTATGCAGCATTTCATATTAATGGGAGCACATTTGTCTGCGTGTTTCTGCTTGAGTCAGGAAACTGAAAAGTAAGTTTGAAACCAGATTTCACAGTTTCTTAATCACTTTTCCCTTTTACCTATTTGCTTAAATAAAACCTGAAGAAAAAAATGACCTTTACTGAGGCTTTTCATTTGCTTTCAATTAGGAAATGCAATCCTTCCAGCATGTAGAATTTGCTAATATTTAAAAGGATTCGAGACATACTCCCTTAACTGAAGAAAAAATATTACAGTTTTTAAACTAGTCTGGAGAAAAATTCTTTTTCTAGTACCCTGTATTATTTTAGAAATCCTTAAGACCAGGAGGAAGATTTCCCTCAGAACCATTGCATATATTAAAGATGAGAACAATGCAAATATTTTGGTTATGTACTACTGACTGTCTCAGGCTGAAAGTTAAGAATGCTATTTGCCTTGGAAAATATACATTTAAAATTATACCTGAAATTATAGTATTTTCTTTTCAAGATTAAAGGTTTTCAGGTTCCTTCAGATTATTTTAGAGAACCAGAAAACATGAGAGTGAAAGGAAAAACAAAAATGCAATGATGCACTAATAGTCGTATTCCTTGGAAAAAAAGTAAATGCTACAACTGAAGAAAAGTTAGCAAGAAAGGCAGAAAACAAGCCCAGTTCTTTGGCATTCTTTGCCTGCCATCACTCACATTTTCTCCAGGGAGACACTTGCGTGCTCAATGAGCATGCAATTACTACTGTCGTTTGTACTCTTCTTGTGCCTGGAGGTCTCTGTCAGGGGCTGGGCCCTATTGTGCTGTACAAACACATTGAAGAGCTCTTTGTAAAACTGGTCCAAAGCAATAGCGAAGCAGAATCTGAGAAACAACTGAAGAGCAGGGGAGGGGTGGTTGGAGGGAGGTGATTATGATCACAGCTGAAGCAGCAGCCAGTGCAGCCACAGACTAATCATTGCTGGAGGGCTTTTTGGCATGTAATCTATGCAGCCATCGTTGGCTTATATATATAGCCACCAGTGCTGCAGTAAGTGAACGTCTTTAATATGTTTATCTTCACTCTCCCTCTCTGTGATAGGAAAGCATTAGCTTCATTTAACATGGTGTTCCCATACTTAGCTCAGTGGGGGTGCTCCACCCTTGGAATCACAGAATGGTCATGGTTGGAAAGGATCTCTGAGGTCACCAAGTCCAACCATACACACACACACACACAAATCCCTACAATCTCGGCCACTACAGCATGCCCTGAAGTGCCACATCTACATGTTTCTTAAATACCTCCAGGGATGGCGGCTCCACCACCTCCCTGGGCAGGCTGTTCCAGTGCCTGACCACCCTCTCAGGAAAGTAATTCTTCCTATTATCTAATCTAAACCTCCCCTGCCCCAGCTTCAGACCATTTCCTCTGCTCCTGTCATTATTCCCTTGGGAGAAGAGGCCAACCCCCACCTCTGGAAGGAGCATCCTAGGCAGATTCTCTCCCTCTTCCCTTTGTCCCAGCCCTACAGGGTGCTGGGAGCATCCAGGACTTCCCAGCCCACCTGCCAGAGGGGAAGCCATGACCCCCCCCTCCCGCAACACGCCAAAGTGTTTCAGCCCAGGTTATCCCCAGCTCCATGGAGCTCCCAACCATGGTGCCCTGGCTCTGTCCCTGGGCACTGCACCCTGGCCGTGACACCGGCAGCAGACCGGTCAGCACCAGACCCACCCCATCTATTTGCACGTTATCACAATCCTCTGGTTTTTAGACAGCAAAGGCAGTGGTAATACATTACGACTGCTTATATCTTCTCCTTCCTTATTCTATCTCAGACTGCATATGAGAAAATTAAATGTATATGCATACATACGACAGTTCCAAGTGCTGTGCTTGCTTTTGTTGGTGTTGTGTTTTTGTTGCTGTTTTGTTTTGTTGGTTGGGGGTTTTTGTTTTGTTTTGCTTTCCAAATAAATGGCAAAATCCTGGCAAGCTTGATAAACCATTTATTTGCCTGATTTGCAAGGCAGGTAGAACATGAAACCAGACCTCAAGGTCTCTGTTAATTTCCAGTGCTTACTATTTTGGCACGCAACCGTATGAAAATCTTGTGAATGTATACTAGATCGGGACTCATTTGCTGAAATACTCTTCAGTTTAATTTTGCCAGCCTCTTTCCAGTTTTAATAACTGATTATCTTCCTAAATACACAATGCAGATTAATTGACTCTATGGTTTAACTACAAAAAATGGAGGCGTAATCAATACCCTTTATCCAATTTATTAGGCCTGCATGACATTTAGGTAATTAGAAAGCAAAACATAAGGATCAAAAGAGGAGAATAATATATTATTAACAGTAAAAGGGATTCTCTTTTCTTTCCCAAGTGGAGGGGTATTAAAATAGCTTAAAAGACGTAAAAATACAAAGTTTGGCAGATGCATTTTGCCCTCTGCGGACTGTTGAATCCCTGGGCTTTCAAAGCCATTTCAAAGGTTTAATATAATAATATAGGGCTCTTATTCCACACTGAACAGGAAAACAAACACACACAAAATTGGAAAACTTCATGCTGATAAACAAGACAAAAGATTCTTGCCCCCACAGTTTGCAGCCAGATGATATTCCTACTGAAACTGAAAGCTCGAGTGTACACATTTGGGCCTTTCCCCTCCAAGTCTTTTAATTAGGGTTTGGGCAGGTGTGGTGTGCTCCTGCTCTCCAGGAAGACCAGACATTCCACCCAGTTGTTCATGTTCAATACTTGCACCTGGCACACCGACCCTCAGCGAATAGCTCTGGAAGGCTGTTATTGCTGCGTGTGGTTCACTTGAGTTTCTACTCAGTTTTTGCCTATTAGCCTGCAAAATATTGAGCACTGCATTGCATTTTATATTCTGGAAGAATACCAAAACTTTCTGCTTTATGTTGGCCGGAGAACTGAAGGCCAAGACACAAACGTTGCTCTGTTCTACGTTGGCTCGATTTCTGGGAGTGATGTTTGTATAAGGAAATACAGCGAGAATAATAAGTATTTCACTGGAGAAGCACGTAACTCCATTTTAGTTTCACTTTCTGCACCCCGTTCAACAAATTGGGAGTTCTGTTTGGACTTGCTCAAAGCAGGAGGAGCAAATAACTCCTCTGCTGGTTGCTCCAGCTTACGTTTGCCAGAGAGGAAACACTCCTAACACCCAGCGTTTGTGTGTGCCAGACCTCACGTTGGCCCTGGGCATTTTGGCAGAGATACTACCCGCTTATGTCTGCAATATTTCTGCAGACACTGAACCTTCAGAAGCCTCCACGTATTCGGCGTTATTTGGATTTGTGACCTTCGTGGAGGTGGAGTAACCTGGGTTTGCCTATCTCACCTCGCCGCACTTTGCACTCAAAATGCCAGGAAAGGGTGATAGAGCAGCTCTCCCCCTGCTGTCTCACATATGCACACGTTTGCATTTATTGAGCAAGATTGGGTGCCAGGGTATCAGCCAGACAACTGGAAGCAGGTAAACAAGCAGAGCAAACATAAGTGCAATCCTAGGTTGGCTTGATAATTGGATACCTGCTCGCTCAAATACCCGAGGGGCTCTCCGGCCTTTGGAGCTGGAGGATGAGGATATCTGCTAACACTACCCAGAGACTCCTCGATCTGAAAGGCTGCCTTCGTGCCCTAATGGAATTTCTTTGGGGTTTGAATTTCAGGCATAAACGTGGCTATTCCTGACAGTTCTCTGGAGAAGGCTTGCCAGCCCTCACCGAACGGTGATTTCCCCTCTGACATAACCATGTGGGCAGAAGCAGGTTGTTCATACTGTTACTAACGAGTCTGAGAGTGTGAACGTTGAAAAGCTTTAGCTGCTTTGCTTTCAGCTTGCTAAACCCGTGAGTACGTCCCGTCTCCACCCGGGTAGNGATTTCCCCTCTGACATAACCATGTGGGCAGAAGCAGGTTGTTCATACTGTTACTAACGAGTCTGAGAGTGTGAACGTTGAAAAGCTTTAGCTGCTTTGCTTTCAGCTTGCTAAACCCGTGAGTACGTCCCGTCTCCACCCGGGTAGGGCCTTTTATCTGTTTTATTGATACGTTTATGTTAAGCGGACCAGGAACTGGTTACGCAGACTCACCGCAAAGGGTGAGGCTGTGGCTATGCCACAACATATCACAGAATCCCATGGGGTTGGAAGGGACCTCTGGAGATCATCTAGTCCACCCCCTCTGCCAAAGCAGGGCCACCCAGAGCAGGTCCCACAGGAACGTGTCCAGGAGGGGTTTGAATATCTCCAGAGAAGGAGACTCCACCACCTCCCTGGGCAGCCTCTTACAGGGCTCTGCCACCCTCACAGGAAAGAAGGTCCTCCTCATGTTTAGGTGGAACTTCTTATATTCCAGTTTGTGCCCATTTCCTCTTGTCCCATCCCTGGGCACCACTGAAAAAAGACTGGCCCCATCCCCTTGACATCCACCCTTTAAGTATTTATAAGCATCTATCAGATTCCCCCCTCAGAAGAATCCTTGTGACAGACTGAAGCCTAGTATGAGCTTTAGGGGTGCAAAGCCCTGCATAATATAGAGTCTTTAACATCCTTAGATGTTTTGAAAAATCATGTTTTGCTTCTCCAGCCTTTTTTTACTTCTGTCACATTGCCATCAGTGGCCAAATGTAAATGCGTTAACTACTGATTCATTCCTGTCAGGTTACTCTTTAATGTCTCTATTTTTCATCTGGTACAATTTTGGGAGTAAAATGCTATCTACTTGTTCAGAAGAAAAAAAACCCAAGATTTGCAGACGAATTGACTTTCAAATTCTTGACTTAGAAGTGTAAATGGTTTTTAATTAAGTCTAAACACATTTTTCCTCTTGTTCTTTCCATTCATTCTTTCTACAGTCAACAAGTTTCCCACATCATGTTCCTCATCGTTTTTTGTGTCTGCTGTTTACAAAGTTACAAATTTGAGGGCTGACTGTATTACAAACACCTTAGGCATTACAGAGAGCAAAATAAAAATGGCCTAGTGAGCATGTTTACTAGAGTTTAGAAGAAGTTTTAGTACCACCTGCTGTAGTTAGCATCCAGAAACAATACATCTGATCAATCCACTTGTCATACTGAAATCTAACTGTACTCTAATTTTGCAGATGCAAGTAATTTGATACAACACAAGGTTATAGATCTTTCAGTGTAGGGCCTTGTCTAATCAAGTTGTATGCAGTATTCAAATTATGGGGGTACCAGGGCATTTCATCTAATATAACAATATTAGAGGTAGGCAGAATTCTGACAAATCACTATTAAAAAAAATATTTAAGCACAGTAAATATTCCAAGTTGTGAATCACAGCCAAGTCTTTCCTCTTCCCTCAAAGCCTAAAATATAAGGCAGAGGTAGTAACGTCAACGGATGGACCCACACAAGGTGCTGGTGCCTCTTACGCCTTTTCAAACACCCGCCCAAATGTGGTAAAAGCTCCCTACACTGCAAAGCAGTTCAAAAATGTTATTTCCTTTCAAGTTAAAGACACTGTCATTTTTTTCTGGTCAGAAAACAATGCCATTTCAAGCTGATGGCACTAGATGCTCAAGCATCGTTTCGGCTGTCCTTGGCATTAGCGAGTTTCCTGTAGCAGAAAGTGATAGGCTGCGTCAACGTAATGAGCCTAACCAGTCCTGGCAACCTCAGCTGCTTACTGATGCAACTCTGGTGCGAGTCAATGAAGGTTAAACTCGTTTGTGAAACACTGTGGTGTTATACTTCTAGAGCGCTGCTGGACCGTAATTCAGGTACTTATCATCTGAGAAACACAGAACTTTAAAATAAACAAGTCTTCTCTTGTGTGAAAGAAAAACACATTTTGCTACTTAGCCCCTGGAACTAGAATATACACGCACTTCCCTGCTCAGCTTGACAGTGGCAATAACTGGTTTTGTAAGACATGTAGAAAATTCAGTTAATTTCATTGTCGGTATTGATGTAATTTCCTCCCGCTGTCTCTGGATTTTGCAATAGATTCTCTAAGGTTGTCAACGAAACAAAATATTCAGGCATGTCATAACGAGACTTTTTTGTTATCTAAGAGGCATCACGCTCTTAGTTACCTCTTTCATTCAGGTGTTTTATCAAGGCTGAGTATATATGTGCTATTGTGTAGCTCAGCAAAAAGAAAAAAGGAAAAAAGTACCAATGACCTGAACTCAATTTAGCCTTAATTACATAGCCATCTTTTATAACAGTTATTCCCTTATGCTGCTTAACGTCTACCAGACACTCGGTGTGAAACATCACTGGTATTCATAAAAATGTTTACTTGCATTTCACAGTCTGCAATGTCCTTTCCACGTAGCGGACATACAGGAACTTTTACTATGTGTCGACTTTTTGGAAGATCATGTTGATAATGATAAAGAGAAAGAAAATGTGTTAGATTATGCTGTGGTCTGCTAATATCTGTCTTCCAGTTTCTAAATGTTGTTTGCAGTGTGTCTTGTAAACACACGTCTCAAACATTCTGATACAAGTTGGTCTTAAAATGCTAGATCCTAATTTCAAAATTAGAAATGCTGAACAAGACAAGTCTACTGCACAATCTAAGCACTTCTAGTGGCACACTGAAGTTTAAACTTGAGCTGCTTATAGCTATCATGAATTTTCCCCCTTATTTGCCATCTTTTCTTTGTTTTTAAGTGTGTGTGGGCATGCAGAAAACAGAGATTTTATTCTCAGATTTGCTTTTGTTTCTTAACAGATTGGGAAATAGACCCTGTGACTTGAGGTAGAAATCTTGAAGTTATTTTTACTTTTTTTAAATTTTATATTAAACAAAAAAAAAAACAATTAGCATTTTCTGCTACCCCAAAACATTCCTGTGCTTGAAGATGTGTTACACAACAATTTTAACAGTTACATCTTTTCATTTCGTAGTCTGGATGACACTGAGTCAGTGAAACTAGAGAATCTCTGGAATTTTTTTTACAGTCTATCCTGGTTTGCTGTTGATTGTACTAAAAAGTGTTCTGTCTCTTTTTGGAAAGGGAAAAAAAAAAAATCCCCAAATTTTAACTTGGGATGACAAGAGTAATATTCTGTTCGCTTAAACGTATGGGCATCCTGAGAGGAAACTTGAGATTTCCCAACCCACACCAAACAGGACTGTCATCTGCTTTTGTAATTGTAGGTTTGCTTTGACTGTAGTTTTCAGGCATTCAAAATCTCTAAGTGTTTCACAGAAAGTGTGTGATCCTTGGTAAGCAGAGAAGACAGACAATGGTCAACCTTTGTGGCAGCTTGTTTGGTTTTGCATACGCTTGTAGCTCGTTTTTCTAATAGGTAGATTTTGTTGGTCTTTTGGTTTTGCTTAAAGAAGCACAGTTGGAAAAACCCCTAATTTTGTAGAGCATATTCTTTGCTTTATGGGACTTCCATGTACTCTCTACAGGTGTGTCCTAAATGGTGTCTGTCTTTCTGAGTCAAATGTGTTATGGAAGGTCCAAAAGAATCAGTTACATACCAACAACTTTCCCCCCCTCTCCACCCCAAGTCTGTGTTCTCCCGTCTTTGTGCAGAATTATCTCTTTTCATTTAAAGATGATTAACAAGTCAGTATCCACAGATGGTGCCTGTTGATTCACTTGCTGAACAATTTACTTTGCATACGTGATTCTTACACTCTAATGAAAGTTTCTGCTTTGTCTATTATATTTTCTTACATCTTCTTCCTGTTCTTCTTTCCTTGTTATCATAACAGTTCCTTCTAATTACAAAAATATATTTTCTTCTAGATAGGAGACATACTTGGTAGGTTAGGTCTTTAGGGCAAGCGTTGTGCTGAGCAGGGAAATCATGGTGTAAGGGTAGTGAAAGGTGGGGGATTCCACACGGAGCCCAGAAAAGCCTTACTTTTTAAAGGGGAGGCGTTAGGTCAGCCCTTGTGCTGAACAAAGCCATTGTAGGCTCCCAACCAGGGAACTGTGGCTGTGAAATGGTGGCCGTAGTGCAGACTCTCTGGTCATTTCAGGGGTCACTAAATAATGAGTAATAAGCATGTCAAAGTCATAGCACTGGTTTGAAACCACTTTGCCCATTAAGCACTTCAGTCTTGTGTCTACCATAGCACAGGAGGAATATACTTCTAACTCTGTGTCCCTAGATATTATTAGATGATCTGTCAATTTGCAGAGAAACTAAACAGTTTCTTTTTTACATAAGCTTGTGCAGGATGAAGAATTTCTCCCCAATACAAAATTATTTAAATTAATTTAGTCATCTTTGTCTTCACTTAAAATACAAATTTCTGTAACTTATTCATTGCCAAAAAAAAGCAGCTCTTGGTGACTAATGTTGATTGTACTTTGAAGTTCTCAGCAGATAATTATATTTAAATATGTGGGCTTAGGAATAAATAATTGTAGCAAATTAATGCAAATTAATAAAGTTGTGTCGAGACGGAAGTAATTTCTTGAGGGAAGTACTGTGGCAGTTGTTTCTTTGCCTGTTTCCAATGTTCACCTGAGAATGTATTTTAAATCGTGACGCTAAGTAAAAGTGAATGATAGAAAATGGGTGTGAAATTAAGACTCATCTTATTTTTTTGGAATTGAAGTGCAGTCTTCAACAGACTTACTTTAGACTAGTCCAAAAGAAGAATCAGGCCTTTTGTCAAAGCAACTTTTGAACCTGATTTTTCACTTGCAAAGGAGGTTTTGATATACCACGTGGGATTAGGAACAGCAAAGACGAATAATTGTGTGTCTAAGTCACTATAATTGCTATCTATGAACAGATGCATGTTCTGGAGCTGTAGTATCTTGGACAGTGACCATATTAAGCTTGTCCCCTCAAATTAGCTCAAAGAAGAATATAAATCATAAGTCAATTATTGTGGAGTGATTAGGCCCATGCAGGGCAGGCTCTATGTAGCATGGCTTCAATGCTCACCTCAAGACAGCAATTCTGCTGTTTGCATCAGAGTCTCACGATAGTTCAACTGCATCTGCAAGTGATGCAGAATTAATGCAATGAAGAATAAAAGAAATAGGTTCTCCCTTTTGTGCTAAAGCATAGCAGCAAGTGATAGGGATCGCTCTGCCTTGTTTTAACTGTCGGCAAAACTGGGGTCCTGATCGATCCTGCTCCAGAGGAAGAAGGGAGAAAAGAAGTGTTCAAGAAACAGAAAACTTCCCATGTATAGTTAACGATTTTTTTTTAATTTGTTTTATTCTTGGTTATTCTTTGTCCTTCTAGTATACCTAAAGATACTCTAACCAAAACTTAAGAGAATCCTAACTAAGCGCTCATGCTGTTTGGATTATAAAATGAGTACAATGTGTATAAGATACTGACTTAACCCATAGAAGTACAAGCATTTTAAGTTGTTCAGACTAATTATCTTTTCAGAATGTCTGCTGCGGTTTAGGCTTCAGCTGCAAAGTGTTTGATGAACCAAATAAGAACATTTATGATATTAATAAAACAGTGAAGCTGATAAGAAAAAAGCATCCAGAAGCCAATGGAAGGAAGTGTGAGGTAGACTGACAAATCCTTCTATCGTACGATGAACTTCCAAATATAACACACTGTGGCCACATTGGAAGAACAAATAAAAAAAAAAATCACCAGGAATTGTTAAAAGCAAAACAAAAGCTTACAGAATTCAAGCAATTATGCCCAGAGTTAGGTGAAATCAAAGACTTAGGCAATCTAGGCTACCTAACACTGAAGAGTCGCGGGTTGAATGTCAGTCAGTCACAATGTATTAGTTCCACTACAGCTGCTTCAAGAGATGCATCCATCCAGACACCCTTCAAAAAGTGAGTGAAGATTTTAAGTTTTCCCTTCTGCATAGAGGAAGTAAATTTATCTTTTCTTTTTTCCTTGCGTTTTTTTTTTTTCCCCCGAAAGCTTTTTAAGTTTCTAAAGCTCCAAAGAGCTTTCCAATCATTAACTCCCACAAGATACAATGGAGGCAGGCAGTATTATACAAAGTGTATAGAAAAATGGTGGTACACACTTACAGGCTAAATTGGGAAATGGTTTGAACTTGTGACACCCTGCCTGTGTCTATAGTAGTCCCATCAAAGTGCTTCTGGGAGGCTTGCCTTGAAACTTGTCTTTCTCAGGACTCAGTAATCTTATCTGCCTTTGTGGCAGGTGCCATTAGGGCTTTTTTACAAAGAAAACAAGAGTTGAGAGGGTAGATGGGACAGCTTGAGGTCCAGGGCCCTTTCACAACTGCATGCAACTGCTCTATGTTCTGGATATTGCTGTAGGAGTGCTCTATATGTCAAGATTCCTAATAATTCTAGGAGATCCTCTCCAGAGCTGGCCCTGGGAGTACTCTAGATCTCATCTCCTGTGGCCAATTTTGGCTTTGACAGCATTCCTGGGACATTACCTGCAATGCAGATGTATCCATAAGGCTAGGTTTTCAGAGGGAGCGAGCACAAAATATGTCGGGAACACCCCAAAAAATGGAGTGAAAATATATGCTCCTGTTCAAAGTGCTAGAAGAAATCCAAGATAGAAAACAGAAAGCTCTGTTTTGGGTACAGTTCTTAGAAAATGTGGTAATAAGAGATATAGCTAATAATTTTGCATTAATGGAAGTCTAATAGCTTTTCAAAATTTTGGTTGCACCACAGAGGTTTTCTGTTTTGCTGCCCTTAGCCAAGTTGAAGCAGTGACTAGTATGTTAATGAAGAAGTGAAAAGTTTCATAAAAAGAAAGGAAAGCATTATGTTCTACTTGGAATAAAGGCTCATGATATTTTGTATTCCTCACATTTTTTTGCTTATGTTCCTTATGGACATATAATTAACCTTGCAGGTTTTTTGTTTTACCTCTTTGAATAGTAAATCTCAAACGTGAGCTCTTAGACTGAGATCGATATCCCCTGCATGAACACACAGACCTGATAGTTTTAGTGTTGTGTGGTGAAATATTACAGATATAACCAGGTTTATTATTCACTTTGGAAGGCAAATACACAGGTGTATCCAGTTTTACTTCTTTTTTCTGTGTCTTTTTGGTAGCCTTTTTTTTTTTTAAAACAAATGTTAAATCTTTGATTTTTAAATAGTTGTCCTCATGGATCAGGCTCCAGATTGGTAACTAAATTCAGACAGCAGAAAATTTTGTAAACATAAAGTAAACATAGAGTAAAAATTTCTTTAACATACAGTAAACAGCAGTAAAATTTCTTTAACATACAGTAAGCTTAACAAAGTTAAACTTTGGGGGGGTGAAAAGGTATGGCAATTCCTGGAAAATCTTCAAGCAGGAAATCTTGCTGCTGCCTGAATAGTGTGAAAGGTTAAGAGGAGGAGATATTTGCACTGTGTATAAAATTGGATATTTAAAGCCTAAAGAAGTTTTTAAATTGCACTTAGTTGAGCCTAGTATAGGAAAAGGCTATTTTTTTGAAATGTAATTTGTCTGAAATAGGCAGTGCCCAAGAATGTGACCGAGCAACGAAGTCATTGTCTAAAAGCTTTCCTGAGTGATGTTCAGACTACTCTAAGCTTAGTTAAAACTATCTATGGTGAGTGTTTTAAAATGAAAAGCTCAAAAACCCATGTGTCTTTCTAGCTCTTGAAAGAAGATTCCTCAAGATTTTGGAGAGCCTAAAAACAGTCCATCCCCAAGGCAAGGTTAGCTATAACCATTGGTGAAACAGTCCGAAGACTGTTGCTCTCTGATAAACAGGCCGAGAAAGCCAAATGATTTCCTTCACCTTCTGTAGCCTACGTCCAGTTATGTTAATTTATTTTCCTCTGGACTTTTCTTTCTTTTACTTGAGTTTCAAACTTCTTTTAATAACAACAGAAGAGAATGTGAGTGCCCAATATTTAAGATAGCAGGGCAATCGTAAACAGCTGAACAGTTCTCACAACACATTTGAGAGTTCAGAGAGAAGTCATGTTGCCGGTGGGACTTGCTGACTTCCAATTTTTGGCAGTGCAGCAGGATTCTGTTGTGAAAAGTGAAGTCTGGAACTATTTTCACTTCTACGTGCTCCCTAATCCAACCTCTCCTAACTTCCAAGTGACTGACTTCCTAACCTGTAGTCCCAGCTACTGTTCCCTCCTGGGAAAAGGGACAGGGGAGTACATGTTGTGGGCAAGGCTGAGTATGGATGTATACACCTTGTCCACTTCTGACTGGACAAGACCTGTGTGTAGCCTTTTCTCAGGTGGAGCAAACGCCTTCCTTCAGTTTTGGTTTATATTCTTTACTGCACCAGATATAACAGGTGTCTCTGATGACAATGTTTTCTGTCTGTCTTGGTCTTCTATGGTACAATAGGATCAATCTGCCGACAGAGAGGACTGCCTCTCTATCCTCTCTCCTTCTTCATGAACTAGGGGAAGACTGCAGATGAATAGCTATGAGGTGAAGCCTTCTTTGAAACTCCACAGTAGGATCTGAAAAGTGGACAAACACTTCTCCCTTCTCTTCAGGCAATGTTTCAGAAGAGAAAAAAAAACAAAAAAAAAAGGAAAATAAACAAGGTGGTTCTTGAAAGGAGAGAAACTGCTTCCCAGCATCTCCAAGGGGTAAGACTGATGACTTCTGCTTTCCTACTGCTTGGCACTAGCTTGTTAAATGTGCTGGTTTTAGACATGCTGCTGATTTTTTTGCATACTAGTTATTCTAAATCTTATGAAATACCTCATGTTCTCTCTGCAACATATTGGCAACTAGTAAGCTTAACACAGTTTAGGGAGGGGCAGGTGCTTAGAAATTACGGACCCTTACTTCTGGATAATCAAGTCCTTTACTTGGTAGGGACCCTTAACCTTACTGGACTTCAGTTCCCAGCTCTGTAAAGAAAGAATAATACCAGCATGTTAATACATGCTCATTAATATGTGAAAAAAGTACCTTTCTGAGTCCTACTCAAGACAAAGCTCCCCTTGAAAAATCACTGCTGGTTTTAGAAGGTTAAATTACAGTCCTCACCGTAAGCATCTATTACTGAACCAATGATTATGCTGGTAGTAGTCATAACCATGTAGGTATGAAGGCCTGTAGCCAAAATGTTGATGCTACTCTTATTGTTGTATGACCTTTCTTATGTTTCCAAGAAAGCTTTGCTGTGCTGAAAAGAATCTCCTGACCTAAGCTTTTAAAAAGATTGGCAGACTGTTCTGAGTGGGAGGCTGCATGAGAGCAAAGGATAAATATTTGCAATACAATGGAGATAAAGAGGAGGCTGGAAATGTAACTGCAGAATCAAGGCTTTATTTTACTTTTGAATTTGGGTAAGTGCCAAAAGGACTAAATCATCACACTGGAAAATGCAAGAATGAACTTTCTTAAAAGAAAAAGGTAAGTTACTAGCATCAGGAGTACAAATTCTGTTCTGAATATGACTCTTACTTTTTTTTCTCTTCTGAACCTGAAGTAATACTAATGGAAAAAAGTATTGTGTTTTTATTTCCAGTCCATATATATCTGCCTTTATAATTTACATAAGTATTGTAGTGGAATATTAACTTCCATTATTTATGAATCTATTGAACTTTGCAAGGATGTGCTGACAGTTGAAGGATTATCATTTTAAAGGTAGTTCAGTTCACATCATAAATATCCTAAAAGGTCACTAACTTACAGTAATGTCTGAAGGAGAAGGAGCTTAAAGTCAGAGTGGTTTCTGTCAATTTGGCAAAACTTTCATCAACATTATCAGACTAGAAATCAAAAAGTACAAATTTTTCACCCTCCGGGAATGTTTTTATACACGTGTATGCTCCCATGGGTATTGTGTTACTATGTGGAGTCCCTCCTCTTGGTTCTTAAAGGACCTCTTCACTCCGGGGTTACCAGAGAACAGAACTGAGATCACGGGATTCAGGCTACCTTGCAACATCTACCTTGCAAAATCAAAATCCACTGGGTTCTTAACATCTTTCTTTCTGGGCTTCTATCTACCCCTGAAGTATCATCAATAAAGGCACTCAGTGTTTTCTGGCAATTGGTCAGCTTTACATTGTGGAAGGAGAGGAATCGAAAATACAGCAGCAACGCAACTTACTGTTTGCCTGAAAACCTTATGCTGTATGAATAATGACAAGCTGCATAGCAGTTCAGTCTGAGTAGTTTATATGTGACTTATTTCCACTGAATACAGATCACCCCGCCAGTGATCATCACACCATTGTATCATTGAAAAACTTTTACTAGGCCATGGATAAAATATTCACAGGTAAAACTGGAAATGATCTGTACATGTGCACTGACTACAGTAAGGAATATTACTTCATTTGTAGCTACTGTTCAGGGTTTTTTTTCTTGATAATCCAATGACAAATAGTGACTTATTTCCATTTACCTGTTTGCAGCAGAGAGGGAAAAACAAAGCATTTATTAACGTGATGTATTAAAATGGATGGATAGATGATACTGAAAAAAATGGATATTTCATTGCAGTAAAAAAGGATGCCCGTAAAATATCTTGTAATCTCATTGTTACACATATTGTGTTATCTTCCATAATAAACAGTACTAGCATAGATTCATAAGCACTCTTCATTATAAAGATGCAAAGGAGGAGACTGACAAATACAAACCCATGCATTTTGGCTGGATTATTAAGTTTTCCCAAGATAGTTTAAAACGGCATGCTACACTCACATTCATTTTTAACAACTAAGAATATGTCCCAATGTCTATATGAGTCATGCAGTCATATTTTTGTTTACCACTGTTGAAATGAAAGTCAGACGCATCCTATTTTTTTATTTAAGCACTTCCTAAATGTGAGACTCTCACACTGTATCAATTCACTTATTATTTTAGTATTTTCATTATCATGCTAAAGACAAATTATTTTTGCTTTTCAGCAGCAGAAAGCATGCACATCAGTTGCAAATTGCAGAATTTCTGGTTTGAGGTTAATTAAAATGCTACAAACTTACCAGATAAAAAACCACATGTGGTTGTCGTCCGTCCCCCCCCCCCCCCC
>JAHREE010000343.1:2111895-2153591 GCA_033628505.1 Tringa tobata | reverse complement strand
TTTTTCCCCCTTTGCAAGGGGATTGAGTTGGCAAAGATTGTTACAGCTTTAGCCTAACTTATTTAGACATAAGTATTCTTGAGAAAGAACATTGGCTTGCGAAAGGGAAGTGTATCCCACATCTCACAGAGAAAACATCTAATTGCCAAGTCCACTCACAGGGACAACCTCCCCTCCGATATTTAAATATTGACCTGATTTCCACGTCATCATAAAGTTAAACATCATCATTATTCCTCTATTGTATATATTATAAGTTTTATATATAGTATATTACATGTATTATATATACATTTATTCTATTATATACTTTATTTGATGCAGGGAGAAACATAACAACAAATGATGAGGAAGAAGCTGAGGTACTTAATGCATTCTTTGCCTCAGTCTTTAATAGTAAAACCAGTTGTTCTCGGGGTACCCAGCCCCCTGAGCTGGAAGACAGGGATGGGGAACAGAATGAAACCCCTATAATCCAAGAGGAAATGGTTAGTGACCTGTTAAGTCTAGGGTCCAGATGGGATTGACCCAAGGATACTGAGGGAGCCGGTGGAAGTGCATGGAACTAAATCCAGTTGGTAGTTTGTCACAAGTGGTATTTCCCAGAGCTTTGTACTGGGGTCGTTGCTCCAATCATCTTCATCAATGATCTCGGCAAGGGGATCAAGAGCACCCACATTAAGTCTGCAGACGACACCAAGATGGGTGGGAAGGTTGATCTGCTTGAGGGTAGGAAGGCTCTACAGAGGGATCTAGAAAGGCTGGATTGATGGGCCCAGGCCAATGGTATGAGGTTCAACAAGGCCAAGTGCCCCATGCAGTGCTACTGGCTTGGGGAAGACTGGCTGGAAAGCTGCTGGGCAGAAAAGGACCTGGGGTGTTGGTCAACAGCCAGCTGAATATGAGCCAACAGTGTGCACAGGCGGTCAAGAAGGCCAACAGCATCTTGGCTTGTATCAGGAACAGTGTGGCCAGCAGGACTAGGGAAGTGAATGTCGCCCTGTACTCAGCACTGGTGAGACCCCACCTTGAATACAGAATTTAGTTTTGGGTCCCTCACTACAAAGTAGACATTAAGGTGCTGGAGCGTGTTCAGAGAGGGGCAGCGAAGCTGGTGAGGGGTCTGGAGAACAAGTCTTATGAGAAGTTGCTGAGGGAACTGGGGTTGTTTAGCCTGGAGAAAAGGATGCTGAGGGGAGACCTTATCACTTTCTACAGCTACATGAAAAGAGGTTGTAGTGAGGTGGGGGATCAGTCTCTTCTCCCAAGTGTCTCCAACAAGTGTTAGGACAAGAGGAAATGGCCCTAAGTTGCACCAGGGGAGGTTTGGATTGGGTATGAGGAAAAATTTCTTCACTGAGAGGGTTATCAAGCATTGGAGAAGGCTACCCAGGGAAGTGGTAGAGCTGCCATCTCTGGAGGTATTTAAAAGAAGTAGTGCTGAGGGACATGGTTCAATGGTAACTTGGCAATGCTAGGCTAATGATCGGACTTAATGATCTTAAAGGTCTCTTCTAACCTAAACAATTCTATGATTCTACGATTTGTGATCTCAAGTAAAATTGAGTCTAAACTGGCTGTAGATACATATTCAGGTCTTTCTGAAAATTCTTATCTGGAATAAAAGCCATAGAGTAGTTTGCAATATCAGAAAATTACAGTCAAACTCTGAAATACAGAGCTATTCATGGCTTTGTCTTTGATATATACTTAAAACTTATTGTTCCAGACGTATGGTATAGGGCAGAATTTGACTTGCATAGAAGAGAGTAAGTGTGTAATTTTGTATGAGGGTTTCTTTCTTTTCTTTTTTTCCCATGGTGTTCTCTAAAATCCCATCTGAAGTTAATGAATAACCATACAAAAATAATAAAGCCAACTAACCTAATACAGTTATTAGGTTCTTTTGAATAGAGTGCCGTGAGCTGGAAATAGTTTAAAGAGATTATGGCCTGAAGATAAGAATCCCTATCTGACAGATTCCTCTGGAGGTCAGGCAAGAAAAACAAACAAGAAGCCATGTGGCCAAAAGATGACCCCCTAAAAAACAATTAAAGAATATATGAAAAGGAGGAGAGAAGGGAGGCAAAATTGGAAATATTTGGTTCTAAAAACTGATTGAGATGGAGATGGAAACAATATCGTATCCCTTCATATTGTTGATGTCCCAGCTTTTCAGCTTTCGTAATGCCATGTATTTTTTAAAGGCAGTTGTACCCTGGTCTGGTTGAACATTTGCCAGTGGTTCTCTCCGTGTGGCCCATTTATAGTTGATGTGCAGTGACTCTTTCATGTGCTGCATCAGCCATTCCCAGCCCTCCAGGTTAGGCTGCTCAAGCTACTGCAGAGGTGGGGGACGTGCTGTACTCCTCCTCCTCCTCCTCCTCCCTCCCTGTGAGATCTGTCTGGCCACAGGATACTCCAGCTGCATGTGAGCAGCAGCCCTGGTGTTTCCCCAAAGAGTGGATGGGATATATGTGCAATTCTGGTCTTCACACATGCACAAGTGATACCCAGAAAGATGGTACCTGGCATGGTACCTGGTAGGTGCCAAGCATGGACAGGGACCAAATGAGTTTTCTGATGGCAACATCCAATTCTAACTGATTTCTATTTCCAGAAGCCTTGGGGGTCTCTCTTCTTGTATGGCCAGAAAATGCTCTGATTTAAATTGCAGAAATGCTCTTTCTGCTACCCAGAGTACATGGCTCAGCCTGAGAGTGGAGAAACTGAGTGGTTTCACTTCATATCAGATGTGAAGTCACTTATGAAGTACAGTGCACTCTAGGGTAATTATCCTGGAAACCATGACATCTTTTTTCAAAACTTTCCAAGCTAATGACCACTCTCATGAAGAAGGAACTGCCTCAGGAGGAAAAATGTCATTGGAAGAAGTATCAGCATTATAACTTTGGGGAGAGGCTGTAGAGATGGTGACTAAGGTTTGCTCAAACAGGAAAGATTTGTATAGTACAGGAAGAAACAACATTTGCTACTGAAGTCATGGGCTTAAAGGAAAATGAAAGAATTTTACAGTCTCCAGCTCTTGAGATTGTAACAAATGTGAATTCTGTCTGAAGAACTCAAAAGCACTGAAATTATTGCTAAATTAGTTCTGTGAACAACTCCAGCTAAAGTCAGGAGGCTAAAGAGAATGAAATTGTTGTTTGCTTTTTTTTCACTTGCTGTGAAAGTACACTTGCTGAATTGGAACATCTGAAGTAAGATGGATTCCACTGAATAAATTAGCAGTGGGCTGGATTGAAGGCTGGAGAGTGTTTTCTGGCTGAAAGAGAAAATAGCAGTGTCTACTTACAGAAGAAGAATTTCCAAACAGAAGAAGAAGACAGTTAAGAAAAGGCAAGAATACAACTGGTTTGAAGTGATACATCAAAGATGTATTTACTATTTAGGTAATCTATATGCTTTCATAATATTTTCTGTTTCTCTGACTTTTTATTTCTTTGTCACAAATTTTTTGTTTGTTTTGATTTAGGATTTTTTCCCCACCCCACAACACTTTGGACACCTGTCCTATATGTAAATGATGCTTTGGCCATCATTCCTAGCACTGTATTACTCAGAAGAAAAGATAACCAAAGAATCGTTTTCTTTCTAAACTTTCCAAGTGATTACACGCTAGTCTGTAAGAAAAAAGACACATTGAAAAATGAGATGGAATTGAAGGCAGAAAAGGAAAATGACAGAAAAAGAAATACCTAAGCTGCTGAGAGCATCACAGCTTTCCTGGTAAATCCACAGTTTTTTTGTCCAAACGAAAAGGATCACCATATTCAAGATACAACAACTCATGAACCACAGAGGATAGTGATGAATGCTGTCCAAGATAGAGAATGTCAGTTGTTTATGGCTTTCTTCTCCTCTGAATGATATTCAAAACCACTGGACTACTTACTAATTTGCCCTTTTCACCCACACTTCATTTCATTTTCATTTGTCGCCATGCTGAGATCTATTTAGGGTATTTAATATAAAGCTAAAATGGATCCTATCGAAGGTAATTTTTGGTGCAAATAAATCATACAGAAAAACTTATTATGTCTGCTACTATAAAAGGAAGAAAGTTGGGGTTTTTTTGTTTTAAAATATATTTTTCTCTTACACCCAGAATGTTAATCATACTGGGAAATAAGACTTTTCTGATCATAAACCCCAAATCAACTCTGTAAGTACTGGCAAGCTAATTACACTAAATTTATATTGAGCATTTCATAAGCTACTGCAGGTTTTCGGAAGTGTGATCATCGTTACATGCTAATTATATGTCACCAGTTTTACAAAACTTAGTTTGTCTCTTAGTTGTTTCCCCTTTCCAAAGCCTCTGCCAATGCAAGTGTTGTTAATTCACACTTGTCCACTAGGATTGGCTAGAACATCTCAGTGAAATTCAGTGCAGAGGATAATGGATCTATATAAAGGGGAGGTGGGTATATGACCTGGGTGGTTATACCCACTCAGGAGTTAGAAGTCATTTTGCATGACTGTCTTGATTACCAGTCCTGGAAGTGAAAGTTGTGTGTTTACACCATTGGTTGCAAACACCCCATGTAGAGATGGGAAAATCGATCTAAATGTAACTCCATTCTGTCACAGCTGGACTGTTTCTGTTCTTGAGCAAACTTCTTTACAGCTGGCCTGGGCAAAATCTCCAGGGCAGACATAATCAAAGGAAAAACAGGAATGTCTTAAATGCATCCCCATGTGGCTAATGAAGGATCTTATTGACCTGAGAATCACAGCATTTGTCACGGAATTTTGTGTTTGAGCTCTTATGCGGAGGAGGCGAGGGTGTCTCCACCCTGGGAAGTTTCACCGGTGCAATTCACTGGAGCAGCTCTACTTAGCCTACATAGACACATCTTACAAAACTTTTTTAATTAGTCTAGGCTTCATAACACAGTTCTTAGTGTGGCATAATTAGAAGGACTGCTGGACAAGAAGTGTGTGATGTAAATCACTGAGTCAGGTCCTCAAGTGTGGAAAACTATGAACAACCTGGAAATATAACAAGAAAAGAAAGAGTACTACAAGGAAAATGCATTTGTATTCTGAAAGCACAGTCAGGATGCAGTAAGGCAGAGTAGATCAGAAAATGACCACGCAGAAGAAAAGCATCACTCAAGGAAAAAAGGAAGCGAGCGTATTGTTGTGATGGAACTGGAAGAGACAGCTCTCTCAAGGGCTGTATGGAATATGTTTGTGAAAGAGCAGGAAGCATTAAAATGCAATGCCATGGATAAGAAGTTAGATGACAAGTGAAGAGACAGTGCCAGGACAGGTAGGAGACTGAAAGTAGCTGTAGAGTGAGAGAGAAGGAATGGTAAAGAAAAGAAAAGGTATTAAAAGAAAGAGTAGAACTTGTAACTCAGCTGTTGCGCAAACTCTTTGTCTAAACTCACAGGTGCTGCAGAGATGATTAAACCATTTTTTTGGAATCTGAAAAAGAGGATTTGTATCATGGAAAGGGCAGCTGGTGAAGTACTCCAGTGCTGATCCCTGGTTGACTCATTCAAGCCATAGGCAGCTACACATAATTAGGGATAACTGAGACTGCTCTAATTTGTGTCCAGGGCATGTTCAGCCAGTTTATTTCTGCCTCTCCACTTTCTTTTGAGCTGCTCTGCATACAGCTCTTGTTTTGCATAGTTATGATGTTCCTCAGTAAGCATAAGATGCTCTCTGAAAGAGAAAAAATGGAACTGCTGTTTAGGGAAATTTGGTTAAGGCAAAAACCACAGAAATGCCTTTTCATCTGATCATTCAGACACCAGCAAGGTATTCATGGTAGAACAGGTGGAACCAATTTACAAAATGCTTTTGAGATTACTTACTGTATGGTAAAATGTTACTGGCATCAGAACTCTTCATTAGAAATTTTGAAGAACACGCCTATTAAAATAATTTCAATCATATGTTATACACACACGCATACATACATATGAGAATGGCAAACTATTTTATATGGAACAGTGAAAGGAGGAAAAAAATCAATCAAGAAAGACCAGGACACTCTATAAGACATAAACCCCCTGAGTTTTCTGCTTACTGACTGCAAGGCACTGAGCAGAGTATGTAAAGAAGTACGCTGCTAAAACTCCTCATAATCTAGAATTTTCAGTAGCTGGAGTATGGAAAAGATTGGTTGGATCATGCTTCTATTAAAGCAGCATTGATGATATATCTTTGCCTGTATCAAGATTCATTCTCCGAAGATTATGCTCGTACTTCCATACAAATCATAAGTGTCACGGGTAGAGCAGGAACTGTGCTCTATAGAAATGTTGTAGCTGGAGACAATAAGCACATACACTAAATCAAGGAGGTTCATTCCTGCCTGTCTGACATTCATTCAGCCGGAAAGAAAATGGGGGAAAAAAAAATAATCTGGAGAGGATGTAATTTCTCTATTTCTCTGTAATAAGAAATTGTTCCCATCAGTTTCTGAAACACATTACAGGCATTCTTAAAGTTAAAGACTGTCATTTCTACCATCTACCTGTGAAGAAAACAGAAAATTGGACTTCTCAGTGAAGGAGGAAAGAGCCTTCCACTGCCATTTTAGGGTATCTGCACCACAGAGGTGTCCTTTACTCTAACAGCTGACATTGAAAAATTTATTGCTTAAATTCCTACTGAACAGAGCTGTCTGTACATATAGCTACAAGCTCAGTGATAGCTTCACCAGTCTGAAGTGCACTCTGGAAAAGTATGCAAGATGACCGGGAATACGCAATCCAGTTTCCAATGGCATGGGTCAACAAAAAGTGTCTTCACCCTAAGTAAAGCTGAAGAAATGGCAATTTCTAATGCAGGAATGGCATGATTAAGTTTTCACATCATCCCTAAAAGCATAGGGAGTGTAGCTGTATGGAACTGTAAACTTACAACTGAATCTCAGACACTAAAATAAGTGACACAGATAGAAAATAAAAGGAATCAGCCACCAGAACATGATTAGAATTGTGTCTAGTTTGCTTTGTTCGATTTTTGCTTTTGTACTTTAAATCACAGTTCTTAGTATTAAAACATATCAGTTCAGGCAGGTATTAATATCCTC
Organism: Tringa tobata; assembly: GCA_033628505.1. Lineage (NCBI taxonomy): Eukaryota > Metazoa > Chordata > Aves > Charadriiformes > Scolopacidae > Tringa > Tringa tobata. The sequence goes on along the minus strand of JAHREE010000343.1, from coordinate 2,146,513 downwards.
TGAGATTTAAAAGCAATTGTATCTAAAAACGGAATTTCAGAAGATGTATAAACAGGAGTGATGTTTTAAAGAAATTAAACAAAGACCTTAATTGCAAATCCAGTCATATGGCTGAGAACAGGAATAAACCTTTGTTAAATAAAGTCTCAGTGACATGAAGAAGTAATAATCTGACATGTTATTGCAAGAATTAGGTGTTTCTTTCTAACTACAAAATACTTGCCTGATGATCAGTTGCTGCCACATTTAGAACTCTAAGTTTCACCAGAAAATTGAGTGTGTCCAACGAGATGCATTACTTACTATGTATCTAGGACAACAGCACCGGGGACTAACATAGATTGTGGTCCTAACAGACTGTGGCTGTATCATGTCAGGTTAGGTTCCTTTCAGTAATTTCCTGGTAATAAATAAAGACAATAAACATTTGTGATTCTAAACGAGGCTGGACTCTTTTGACGAGGTTTTCTTCCATAGCAATCCCTGATAAGAAAGATTATCTCATCCACTGTAAGTGAAATTGTCCAAGTTTTTTACTTTTGTACTCTAGAAAAAAAATATGAATCCTGTTCAGTTCTGTTCCACCCTTTCCTTGTAAATTCCTAAACAATATGAAGCTTACTAGGGTTCAGATTTTGTTACAATCCCCAAATTAAAACCATGTTCATTTTCATAAGCTTAGCCAGAATTTTTAAGGAGGTTTGGGCGAAGTGTAGAGCTTACATTACATTTAGAGAAAAATTTGGCTGATTGATTGGGTTGGCATTACAGAATGCTGATCTTACAGTACAATGCCAGCTTGGCAGACACCACAATACTTTTTCTATCAATATTCATCTTAATTTTTTATGAGACTCCTCATCAGTTGTATTTTCCCAATGATTATGTCTATGTCTGAGAATCCTGTAGGTCTTTTTTAAGATGATGTTATAGTCTGCAGCAAAATGCAAATGCAAAGATCTGCTAAAGCAAATGATGCAAATGATGGGGATCATGAGGCAAAAAGACACTAAGAACATGAACAATTATATCACATGCATGTATACTTTCCTGACCTTAATCCTTAAAGAATGACTTCACTTTTTGATATGTTACGGAAATTTGTTTGTAGTTCAGGAAGCTCATGCAAAATCGAGAAGAAGGAGCAAAAGGAGGATCATTCTAGGTAAACTTTGTGTACAGTATCACCCAAAATAGCTCAAATATTAACGACTACTCAGAACAAATATTTGAAAACACTGCTTTGAAATGACTGACTTTCAAGAAAAAAGTTAGCCAGCCATATACAATTTATAATGTGGAAAATCATGGAATTAGTCAAAGAAGTTAACCTGATTTGTTTTCCTAGCTCCAACTGCAATGCAATATCAAAAGAACAGTATGGCATTTATTTAACTTTGTGGTTGAGTCATATACCTCGAATTCTACACAGTTAAAATTTAAATCTGAGTTAAAAACATTTATCTGAATTTATTGAACAAAGAACTGGAATTTTAAAAAGTATTATTTGTGTTTATCAAACTTTTCACACGTTAGAAACGAAATCCTTTCAAAATTGTTAAGAGTTGCTCTTTTTGTCATAGTACATTCTAGGTCTTAAATTCCTCTTTTTATAAGAGGGCATTTTCAAAATTTGTGAGGCTTTTAAACAAATGGTTTCTCAGCCAGAAACATGAATTACCACAGTGCTTAGTTTTGACTATAGAGGAACAGAAATAAGATCTTCAAAGTTGTCTGCCGAAGTCATCTGATTCTTCTCTCAGTTACTAGCGTATATCTTCTGAATTTTCCAATTTAAATCCTCATCTTGCATGATTGAATTCAACAAGAGGCTTGCTGTTAACTTCTGAGAGATGCGTTGATGTCTTTAATGAAAAGTAAATGCAAAATTGTTCTCTTTCTGAGCTGAGATAGCCAGGACTGGGAGCTGAAATTACAGCTTCGGTGGAGTCATATTTCCAGTCCTGTAAGAAGAGAAAAAGGTGACCAGGAAAATGAGAGCAGCCATAATCACCCATCTCTAGACTTAAAGCCATCAGGAAAAAGAAAAAAAAATCTTTAAAATTAATGAGTTATCTTTGCCTGTAATAACGATACATGTGAACAAACATCTTTTAACATGCTCTGCATTTCACTTCTGAGCAGGTGAAATTGGATCCCCCACCCTTACTCCCCCAGGACAGATATACATATTCTGTCGACGTTATGACAATACTTTGGGTATTCTGGAACATTTACTTTTACTGTCAAGCCTGTTTATTGAATTTACACTACGTAGTATCAGCACAGATGCTTTGTCCCAGCAGCCTTTGAAGAGAAATGTTAACGAGGCTCGTGCAAGGGCATGAAAAGCAGGATCAGAGCTCTAGGAAACACAGGAAAGCATCAAACTGCCTGAGAACCAGGCATAAAATGAGAGTTAATGATTGAGAAGTGAAAAGTACTAGTTGCTTACTGAATACATAGCTCTGGGGCATTTCACAATGCAATTTGATTGAATAAAAGCCTACTAGAAGATAAGGAAAATGTACTAATTTTTGATACCAGTATAGGTACAGACTTCCCTGTGAATATACCTGTATGTGTGTGCTTGCTTATTTTATCTACAAAAGCATATTCATGACTCTACTTTCTCAGTGGGATGAGCTATATGTTGTAGTATATCCTAGGAAAGGTAAACTATGAATGGTACTTGAAAGCTGGATTGTACTCCTGTATCATGACTAAAGTTCTGACCTTGGGTGGAAGTTTCCGATGGGAAGTCAATATAACTAATAATAAATCTAAAGGATAATCCTCTAGTCCAGTCACAACACAACTAATTCCTAGCACTCTACAGACTTTAATTCTGTTGAAACCAAGTGAAGGTGTAACAGTGTTGTAAGGCAATAACCTAACATAGCTGTATTTGCCCCAGAGATGAGTCCTTCCTGGTGAACTAGAAATAATACATGAGTTCTGGACACAGAGTTAGGAATTTCAAAGTTCAAGCATATACTTAAGAGAGTTAGAAGCCTGGCAGATAAGGTGAAAGATTCTGACTTTTGGTTTTTTTTTTGCTTAAGTGACTGAGAAGTTCTCTTTGAGTGAAAGATGGCTGAACTGTTGTAGAATGGTAAATGGGAAATTGCATTCTTTGTCACAGATTTTACATTAACAATTAATAAAGGAGAATAAAATCAGCTAATAGTGCTGCACTTCTGCTTTCCTTTATACCACATATTGCATAGAGAAAATCTACAGTGAAATAAAATAAAGGCACAAAATTAACTACAGGGGAAAAATGAAATTAAGATTACCTGTATTTGAAGTTATCCTTCCCTTGTGTATATTAATTATTCTACAGTCTAATTACATGATCACATATTAATCTTTCCCCTAGACTCCAGACTCAGTCATGCACAGGATGGATGATGCTTGCTGCCTAAGGATTTTTCAACGTTTGGTTCAGTGTGCAGCCCCAGGCCTCTCATAGATTCAAAGAACATTTTGAAAACAAAATTTTTTCATTTCCACATGGACTTTTCTACTTACATTGCAATATCTGCCTAACCAATATTAATTAAAGTAGTTCCTAGCACTTTTGTGAGATAAGTGGCCTTATGGCTTCCTATTTACAAAGGAAAAGTGAGCCACAGCAACATCTGCCTGTGGCAAATTGTGTAGAAAATGTCAGCCAAAATGGTTCAAGTCTGGTGATGTCATGAGTTGCTAATTAGATGATCTAGTGATAGAAAGCATCAAAGCAATCTGTAAGAGAAATTGTGCTCTGTGCTCTCTCTAATATTTTTCAGCATTTCTTTATGGTTACTTCCAGCGTTCTAGGGTATATTACTAGTAATAACACTTTAGCCCAGCATTTCAAGAGCAATTATGTAGTGCCTTCTTATAAAGTGCTGGAGTAATAGGATCAACCCCTGAAGCTACTACCGCTTGCTTATTTGTGAGCTGTGATCTCGCAAACAGAGCAGGGTCACACTAGGCAAATACTTCAGAGTAACTTCAGGAGAGGTTTCCAAGGAAATTTTAGATGCCACAGGGGATCCTAGGAGCATGCTCATTCTTCAGTGAGTACTGCATAAAGTTGTACTTTCAATATGCTGGGTATCTCCACCTTCCTGTGAATTTTCCAAGAGAGGAAATGGTCATATCATGACTTGCGGATTGGGCTTGTGGTGACATCTCTATACAGGTCACAAAGACCCCACATTATTGTGCCACAAGCCGTGCCGTGTGTCTTAAAAACCAAATGAATAAAAATTGTATTGCGCTATCTGGCATACTTTGCCAAATAGGAAGCCTGTATATTTGAGAGTGTGATAATGTAGGCGTGGGAGGGGCACACTGCTGCTTACTGGAGTTGTCAGAAAATTTGGTGATCATAGAGTTTGGGTTTTTTTCAGAAACAGAATATATTTAAAACAATATAGAATAAAGTGAAAAAAACCCCATGTTTGAACAGACACTTCCAAAAGTGAGTATGTGCATGTGAGCTGGTGCAAGAATGTAGGGGTTAGTTGTGTTCCGAGCGTGGCACTAGCTATTTAGGTGTCAATTACTGTTACCTTTAGATTTCCATCGTCTGGATGAGGATATAGTTGCACAAGGCTTCTTTGAAACAATATAAAGAAAACACTTTGAAATGGCAGAGGGAAAGGTATTATATAAATATCATAAATACTGAAAACTGTGAGGTGCTATTGATGGTTACATGCTTATTCCTGGGTAAGAATTATGAGTTTGTTCCATTTCCTTGTATTGTTTGTATTTCTCACAATATGTATGAGACACATGTTTTACCCATGGAGGATCTTGGATTTTTATTTATTGTAAGACATTTTATTTCTTTGTTTTGAGGGAATGTTCCGTATATTTATCTGCATGCAAATTTCTTATTCTATTCAGGTGCCTAAAGCTTTCAGTAATTGAAGCCATCGTGTAAAATTTACAGTGTTATTTGTAAAGTAGCTTACTGAAAAGTAAACAAAAAAAATTCTCGTATTCTCTGCCTTGAATCTAGAGGAGACAAAATTTAGTTTTTCTGGCTGTTAAATCTATCTTCTAGGGTCTTACTGTAAATCTCACGCACCTTATTAATAATACTGGTCTGAATTAATGCAATAAAGAGAGTTGTAAAGCTTATCTCCTGCTCCACAGTTGTTACGTTGTCAAATTAGGGCACTTAGGTTAAGATTAATTCTACTAGAATGGCTACTCCCGTTAATTCCCAGAAGCATTCTGCAATAGGACATATCAGACCACACACCATAAATAGCTGTAGCAAAATATGGTTTTAAGGTAAGATGCATGTGCGGCTGGGTTTATGGCTGGCTTTATTTGTGCCAGGCTAGAAGAAGAAGAAATTCATGTCTCCAACACCTCTCCCCAAAATCTAGGTGTTGCAGGTGTATCATTTAAGGCATATATATACCCACAGCCTGCAGGACTCATGATTCGCTCCCTACACCAGAAAAAATTACAATTCCTACAATGGCCCGATGACATAGATCGTATTCTGATAATGCATTGAAACAAAGGTATTTGAGAATTGGGGAAAATGAAAGTTAAAGATGTCTAAACTGCCCCTGCAGTCCTCTCTCGTGAGAGAGATTAACCTCTACCTCTGAGTTTTTGATTAAATTACTTCTCAGGCAAATTCTTTGGCGCCAGAGATAACTTAAGGAGTTTCTGGCCTCTTTCTGTAGCTCTTTCTCCTCTTTGGAAAGGTATATTTAACCCAGAAAATGTCAATGGATGGCTTTGAACTGCCCTTATCAAGAAACATACAAAAATTTTTTCTGAGATGAGATGTAATCCAGTCAACAAAGGTTAGAGCATGGAATTACGGAAGCTGGTTTCTGGCAACTACTGTTGTTATACAGTTACTGTGCATGATTTAGCAATTTAAAGAGCATTATGAGCTAAGTGGGACCTGCTCTACTCACACTTAAGTCTTTGGATCAGTCTGAACAGGAGTCAAATGTTGGTGCTTAGAACATTAAAGTAATCCACCATACAATATGTGCCAGACCATAAGGAGTTGTGTGCAGTTCTAATTTTATTTCAGTTCTATGTTAACTCAGGAATTCCTAAGCGTGCATTTTTTTTGCTGATTATTTCATTACCGTATGATAGACTAGGAGGATGATCTAAGCACCGAGTACCTAGTCCCACCAGTGGATTTGATAATGCAGATGTCACTGACCTGGCAGAGTATTTGTGCTGATGGTTTCCAATAACAGATCAGGACTCAAGTTTTCTGTGCGATCTCTGTATCCAACGACAGAGCAACCACAGTCTGATGCTTTCTTGGTCTGTATAGATCCAATCCCAAGGGTGCAGCTTTTACTTGGAAACTGAACAGTGTTGATTGCTGTGACAACTGAACTCCACAGATATAACATTACAAGAACAGTTGTGTGTTTGTTTTTTTTTAAAAAAAAGCAATAACGAAAAATCCCTAACTGCCCCAAACTTATCTGTCAATCAGAAAACGAGATGACCCCGTCTATAAAAACACAGATAACATTTTAAATCACCAGCAGTTCAGCATTTTTGATTCAGATACTATTTTATTTGCTATAGTTCATGACTACTGGCTTTGAATCAAGAGTATCTACTAAAAGAGTGCAAAGGCATAAAAAACCTGTGTTTCAAAATACAGCATTTTGGGACAGCTCCTGTATTCTGTTCAAGGATTATTAGATATATATAAATGCAGTTGGTTTTCTGGTCGTCCAAATGATTATTTTTTGCATGACTTGTTGTATCTGGACTGATTTATCACAGGTACACTTACCTGCAGCTTTTCAAAGCAGCTTTTGGACTATTAAATCCTATTTTTCTAGTACTCCGAGGAAGTAGAGTTTCACAGGTGTTCTTTAATTTAATTTTCCTGTTACAGTACAAAGGTATTACAGAAGAAGAATTGGTATATATCAGAAAATCTAGAAACAGTGACCTTTCCCTGCCACCTTGATATGAAAACTGAAGTCCATGACTGAACACATCTCTTTAATCAGTTGAACAGAAAAAGATGAGATATGAACAAGTGGAAAATAGGAAAGACCAAAATGGATTTCAAAAAAGCAGGAATATGCACCCAGAAGGCATTACCACAAACACGACTGAGTGCAGAACTAATGTGGGCTGTTAGCAGATTTGCTAAATGTGTGTGCAAATCCTATTTTTGGATTAAATGACTCATGCTAACTACACACAAGCCAACTAACTCTCTGAGTACAAGAGAAATAACTTAAATGCAAACATGTCCTTCAAAGAATGATGGGAGGTGGGGGGTGTTTGTTATTATTTTTTATTTTTCTAAACAGACAAATAACCTGTTAGTAGAACTGGCACAAGACATAGACAATTGCTTTGGGAAGCTGTTGACAGGAGGTGGTAGACATCTCCTTTGCCTATGCCCACATGTAGGTCAGGCATGCTGCCAGCCAGCTGAGTGAGTGCCTCAGTAATTCAGAATTTACTCTGCCATCATCTTCCTCCACCAGAAAGGAAAGAAAGAATATTGCCCAAACAATATTAGTCAGGAGAAGACAACTCTCTCCAACCAGGTTGGTTCAGTGCCCTCTCTCTCAGGAATGAGCCTCTTGTCCTTCACATAAGGAGCTGCTCTGCCTGTCAACCCTTTTCCCTTTCTATGTTCAATCAGAAATTACATGAGAGGTGAGAGAAGTTGCAACTGGAGGTTAAGTGTCTTTTTTGAGGATCTTCTTCAGCAGACCCCAAAACTCATATAACTGGCTAGATACTAGAAGTTAAGGTACACTACAGTTATAATTACTTTCTGACACAAATGTCTCCATTTGTCTCTTGGGCATAATAATAATTCATCACATATCAAATGCTTTGATATCTTACATTCACAACCATATCTCCCTCTGCCATTTTCCTGCTACAGGGAAAGAAATTGGAGGGAAGGCAAGCAAGTATCTATTGCGATACTTATGCTTCTGTATCTAAACTGATGGAGCATAAGGTAGAAACTATCAGCTTCTCTTCCGAGAAAGCCAGATCTAGTAAAGTCTGGCTCTATTTTCTTAAGCACATAACTGGCCTGGTCTTAAACTCTTTATTTCAGATACAGCTGACTAATAGGATTGGCATAGCTTTGTGCTAACAGTCCAATGTAAACAAATAGGAACCCTATCAAAATTAACTTTAAGACTTCCTGGCAACAATAAATTGCCGTTTTCTTACTGCAAGAGGTGTTGAACTTAGTTACATTCAGGAGTGATCACAAGCCTATCAACTTCGTAAACCTAACCCTAATTCCAATTTTATCCATATCACAGTGAATAATTATCGCTCCACAACTAAGAGAACCCTCTAGAGTTAAGGAAAAGGAGTTACTGAAGTGGTGCAGAGTTCAAAGAAGGCAAGGCAAGGCAAGGCAAGCGTGAGAACTAGTGCAGGTAAGGACCAGTGGCTTTTCTCTAGTTATAGTGGGGAATAGATGACTATAGGGCTCTAACCATCGCAATGTAATGGAGTTCTCCTGGAGTGTTTGGAGAAGTCCTGATATAGAGCTGTGGCCAGGGTTAGGATTTCTAGGAGTAGCTTTTGAGAAGGTACAGCAGGGAATGTTAAATACAGCAGCACTAAATACTTCTAGTGTTTAGTTATAGGTTCTCTAAATATCCATGGGCTGTGAAGTACGATAAGGGTTAAAATTGGTATTAGGTGTTAGGACTGCAGCATCTAGAAACTATGTTTAGTGTTAAACACCAGATAAACAATGAGACTGGGGAGAAAGCCATTGCTGGCAGATATTGCCTTATACTTCGCTGTAGGAGAGGATCATGTTCTTTGATATGGTATTAGGAATAAAGATAAGAATGATGTACAGGGTAAAGAAATTAGATTTTACAAAATCTGCTCCAAAACACCTGTGAGCCAGGCTCCTACTGTTACCAACTCTATTAATTGTGTGTTCTTTATGGTAGCTCATCATTCTGTCTGCAGTCATAATCCTGAATTGAACTGTGCAATTTTCATCACAACCCTTCTGAGGCCTGTGCTTAGATCACCACATACAGAACCCACTACACTTCCAGAAGCCACAGCAGCATAGTATTTTATTTCTGTGAATTAGTATTCAACCATTAAATAGTATTCTTAGTCAACCATTTGCCAGGATATGTTGCAAGTTTCCAACAAAAATAAATATTGCTTCTTGCCAATGCTACCACCTCCACATTCTTAATCATGGTTTTAGGATGAAGGGGAAGCTGTTTGTTTGTTCCTTCAAAAGGGTTCACAGACTGTTTTAATAAAAGTACAGGTGATGTGTTGTTGGCAAAAATTTAGTAATTACACTCTGCCTATCTGATATTCCCTACTGTGGTTGTTCACTTTCCAGCACGCCATTGTAGAGTCTTTTCTATCAGAGATTACAAGGGTTTTATATTTTATGGAGAATGATACAATTCTGAATTACTATTGTGATTTGTGGTAAAATGCACCATGTGTATTGAAGACTTATGTAAGTGAACTCTGCTATTCCAATTAGCTGTTGGCTTTGTGGATTTAGGTAAAAGTTTAAAGCTCCATCAGCTTGACCAGGGAAATGCTTTATCCTCTAGCTATTGCCTTGTCATTGAATCCTGACTGTATAATCAATCAAGTCTCTCATTTATTATTTTCTAGCCTGTGATAGAATGTGAGAATACAACAGCAAACAAGAGGAATGCATAGATGCTGCCATTACATTTTCAGATTAAACTTATTAGAAGATGGAAGCATGAATTACTGGAAAATAATTTTTTTGGATAAAAAAGAATAATCAGGCTGAAAAAAGGGCATAGGATTAGGCAGAGTTTCGTATGTTTCCTATACAGAAGTTAAAATTTTCACAGTTTTCTCTGCCCAAACCATGGTTAGTAAGTTCATGTTTTTCAAAATATTATAACCAGTAGAATTTATGAGCAGAACTTAGCATTGTTTCTCAAAATCTTCTGTTTAAGAGAAATCACCCATACACATTAGCAAATTCAAGTTAGCAACCGCTAACTTGAAGTTCCATAAGTAATACATAGTACTGTACATTACACATCTTTTTAAGAGCACTTTTACTTTTCTGAAACCTGAAAAATCAACTATGCAATATCCAAACATGGAAAGAATCAAAGCACTTAAAGATATTTGAACACTTGTGAGAAAACACCTGCTAGAGATTTCTGTGTATGTTATTACTGATGTGGCCTGCAATCAGAACATCAGCCAAGGACTCATTCTGTCACAACATTTACTGTCAAAAAGATAATGCTTACCTATAGCTAACAGCTAGAGAGATAGCACTGGCATATACAGATGACTTAAATGAGAATTGAATGTAGTAGCTTAATTCTTTTTTACTTTGCACACAGCGAATGATTGCAATAGATCAGCAGTTTAAATGGCATTCAAAATGTATGCTAAAAATACTATCTAGGTGCTGCAAAACAATACTCCAATTTTGTTCATTGTCTTTCCCCTGCTAGTCCTAAACTCAGCTGTGTAATACATTCACATCAGTTTGTCCTATTCTAACAAATTCTTTGCATTTAGTTCCCTAGTTTCAGAATATTCTGAAAAGAAAAAAAAAAAATATAAATCTTTCCCTGAAATGTCTCTTTTAGTTATTTATAGGGAATACCTGATCCCACCCCAGTGGGATCCAATAATAGCACCTGCAGTTATCAAGATGCAAGCTTCCTCACCTTTAGAGGACTTCTCCTGTGACAAATATAGAACAGTCTCATTTAAAGAAACAAGACTCTTATTTTTAGCCATAGAAACTGAGCACATGCTGAACGCCGAGGACATGCTGAGTCATCTTATCCCAACATGATTCACAATAGCACCACACTGTACATTTACACATCCACAACCTGGGAACTTTGAAAAGGAAAAGGGAAAAATTAGTATTTTCCATGCAGTCCCCCACCCGCCCACAGGGTTGGAAGAACCATCGCTTCTTCCTCCCTGACATAACCTCCCACCTCTACACTTACAACATGACAGCTGCTGAAAATTCAAGGTGGCTGCAGCTGAAAACTCAAGGTGGCAGAGGGAGGGGGGAAATTATTTGTTATTGACAGCTGGCAAAGAACCGGAAAGTAAAATCTGTGGGCTGAGCGAAAGGATGCATTATAACGTGCTTCTGGGCAGCTAAATAGTAGTGTGAAAGCAATTGCTGCATTGCACACTTGTTGCAGTCACCAAATTCTCAATATTTAAACTGTGGTTTGCAATGGGAATAGCTACAGGCATATATTTCACCTTTTATTGTAATGACAAACGTCAGTGATGGGAGAAGCTTTGGGGGGAGTGTCAGTAACTGCCCTCTGGTAGCCCTGAAAGGGTCTTACGCTCGTCTTGCTCCTGAAGAATTTATGACTTTGACCTCAGCAGGACAGAGCAGCCATTCATCCTATAGGACTGAAAGCAGGAGGACATTCAGAGAGACAAAGTACCAGTATTACTGTGGTGCTTGTGCTGGGCTGCCGGCAGCACTGCGGCTGTCAGCGGAGCCAACGGTGGAACGGAGGAGAGACATTAAAAAGGGATGACCGAAAAAAGCTGTAAAAAGCCAACATCTGGATACAGTTAACTGGAAAAATTCACTGCTGTGGCGGACATCTGGACTGAAGACCTGCCAAAAGCTACCTATTAAGCAGCAGGGCTCAGCCATGCTGTGGCTCGACTGGACATCGAGGGGTGTCAAATAATCACACAGCCCCATTTGTCAGCTGGAGTTGCACCGGCTGTGAGGGACCTGCCGAAGGTCACAGACCTGCTCTCTCTGCTTGATGCTGTATCAGACCACGCTCCAGCCTGCTGCCTGCTGCTGGGGGGAGGCTGAGGGTCACAGCCATGGCCAAGGCTGGAGGTGGCCCCAGTGGGCAGCAGCAGGATGCTCAGTGTCCCAGGGTGCCCCTCACCTCAGTTTTGTACTCTCCCCTCATCTTATTTTCCTTCCCGTGGCAGCAGCAGTGCAACTCCAGCCTCAGCAGCTCCTGGCCTTGCCGTGAAGCAAAATTCAAGAAGGCTGAAGCTCCCTTTGGGAATATTGCAAAGGGCTCAGGGATGAGCGCAATGGCTGCAAGAGAGACCTACAAGAGAAAAAATAAAGCAGGTTCCGTCATCTAAGACATTATTTGGTGTACACTGACATGGTGGTTTGCTTCACAGTTTGCTGACACCTGTCCTGCTTGTGCACACAGATTTTAGGATACTCACATAGCTCACTAGGCATGCAAGACTAGGGGCTGGTTTCAAAATACCCCTTTGAAAAATACAGTTGGATGCATTTTTTACTATCTTTCTGCACTATGCAGGTTTTTAGGAGGCAATGGTACTAATTCTTTGAAGTCGGCATGACTTTTGAATATGCACTCAAAGCAATATGATAGGCTCAGACCTTTTCAGAGAAAAATAAGCACGTATTTACGGAGTTCTACAGTAAACTTGATTAATACTGCAGATTTCCATATGAAAAATGTGTTTATTTTACTTTGGTTAACAAACAAAGCAAGAAGCCTCTGTTGTCACATGAAATAATTGCAGCAACAAAACAGGAGTTCTCTATCTGAGTTTTGTTGTGAATGGTGAAAGGAAAAGGGGAATTGATTGTATGATGGTCATCATATTGGCTTGGAGAAACCAATTCAGCCTACGTCTTGATGGCTGCATAAGTGGCTAAAATTTACGTTTGGGGGGAAGTTATATAACTGTGGGAAGGGTAATGCATATTATAGTACATGGCAGATTTATTACCTTAAATTCCCCTGTATTCCCTGATTTTGCAAGTTAAAGGTCTAGCAATGCCTTTATGAACAGAGCACTAAATGATCCGTAAAGAATTTGCTCTGATATCGGAATGTATGGTCTTCCACGTACGTAGCAGAAAGCCAGAGCTGGGCAGCCACCAGGAGGGATGCTTCCTGCTGGCATTTATTACATTGCTATGGAGCTCCATTAATCCTGGGAAGCAGCTTGCTATCCTTAGCCCCTCCTCGGCAAACGGGTTACCAAGAAATGAGGTGATGGAGAAACAGCAGAAGCCGTTAACATTGAAGCATTCCCCAAAACAAGAGGCAAGCAACAGAGGGATGTGACACGCCTCACAGTTTGAACGGACACAGGTTCAGAATTTGTATGAAAAATGTACCGAAGTACCTGAAGGGCTAAAACAGTCCTGCAGGTATCCTGCTTCCCTGCTCAAAATAACTAAAACAATGTTTTATCTTCTGGCATTTTTACTTATATGAATTAGTTTCCTTGCATTTATAGCTCTTCTTGGGACTGATCTTCTGTCCCTCTCTTTTTCAGTTGTTTCTTGTGGGCTGGCACTGCTTTTTTCCCCACCCTCTGTAGCCCACAAGTTCCCCATTCCCTGAAAAGCCATTTTCTGTAGGGCTGTGCTTTCCAGCCCTGTTTGCCACAGCTTGATGATTCCTGGCACTCACTTTCTTAATTTTTCTACTCTTCACTTTGAGAGCTTTGTAAAAAAGCCCAGCTCTGAGCAGAGCTTGAGACTTCACTGCACAACATTTACCCAACTGTTTAATACCTTTCTTCTCCAAGGCTGTTTTGTTAGCTAAGAGAAACACCTAGGCTCTAAGATGAGAAATGGCTATGATTTTCTCAACTTTTTTTTTGTCCTATGATCTTCCTTTCTATTATTTACTGCCTGAAGTCTCCTTCAAACAGTCTTTCTTCCCCATTTCCACAATGGTGTATATGATTTTCTTTCCCCAAACGGACTCTTCAGATACACTCCCAATTTTTTTTCTGACTTTAGATGCTTAGTATTCATTACAAGGGTCTTGACCAACCTTCCTTGAAGAAAACAGGAATTTTTGTCACTTTGAATAGAAGTCAAATCTTCAAATAAATCCTATATATTCTAGTATATTCTTCAGAGAAATATGATAATTAGGTCACTTCCCCTACCCACCCCTCAAATAGGGACAAGGAATTTGGTCATTAACTTTCTATCTAAGCATCTAAAATGTGGCCTGAATTGCAGAGTCTTCATCACCCAGGTAGTTTCATTGCACATAAAATAAAAAACACACAAAGCAAGAGCATAAAAACACCTAGGGCATGTTTTGAATCTGTTTAACTGCTACTAAACACAACAGTAAGAAAAGCCCCAACAAAACTGAAGAAGGTAGAGGAGCACAGACATCAAAATTTTGTTTCTGTTATTCAAATGGCAAAGGAGCTTTATCTGGTATAACCAAGAGAAGACAATTTTGAGGATGGCAAAGATGTGCCGTAGTCATAGTGAATTAAACTGAATGTGTAGTTATGCATCCAGTAGGGATTTTACAAAATAACAAACTAATAAGCTTTACAGATATTTCAGAAGATAAAACCATTAAAAGGGAAAAGTTCAATTCAGTCTCTTGAGCTGGTGTGACAGGGTTGGTGAAGTATGCTCGCCATGAATAAAAATAGAAAACTTATAACTACATAAATGAATCAAGAACCTCTTAAAACACATGCCCTACAGCATTCGCCTCCAGCAGTTTTGACGCATTTGTCCATCAGCATGTGAATCAAAGAGATTAGCTTGAAATTATTTGCCTTGGAGAGAAGGGAAACACAAAACAAGAAAAGAGAGAGATTTTCTTTGCAACAACTTCCATTTCTTGCTATCAGAACACTGAATAAACTGTTTTCCGTACAAGTTGCCAGGCTGAACAATATTGTTCCCATGTTGAAGTTTCTCCAGTTGTCTGCCACATTTGACTGCATGCAAATAATAACACTCTTATGGTGACAGGAGAAAAAAAACAACTAGTATTTGTATGCCAGAATTAAAAATCTTCAATGCTTGAGAAGAAACATGATCAACAGCTGCTAAAAACCCTTTTTCCTTTAATGAAATTGTTACCAGAATATTATTTAGCTTTTTAAGACAGCAAAAAGATAGGCTTCTTTCTTAAGTTGTTTAACTACAGGTTACTGGAATTGATAAGTTAGCATGACCATATATTTTCACCATATATCATTGACCTCATATCTCACATAGACAGATATAATTGAACTAACAGAGATTATTTTTCTTGTGTCTCCCAAATAGGAGATATTTTGAATGCAACAAAGGATAACAACTCATATAATACTTTACAAAAAGCAAAAAAACCCACCTCCCTAATAGTATTGTCAAAAAATTACTTATCTAAAAATAAAAATAGACTTAAGATACAGAAATTTGTTATAACAATATTATTAATATTACAGCATTTAGAGTTTCCTGCTTCACTTATCTTTCTGGCTCAGTTCAGCTGCTCTTCCATTACACTTCACATGCTCCATTTGGACTTTCACAGGGCATGAAGCATGGGACCTCTCATCTGCAGTACATAGATAATATATAGAAGTTGAAGGCAAAGAGCAAGAGACACAGATGGACAGTCACTGCAAATCTATGAAAATGATACAGCATTGGTTTTGTGAACTGGAAAGTCTTTTATACATAAAAATATACTTTTATAAATACATCCTACATCATACATACATCAATATACATTATACTTTTATACATAAAAATATACTTATATATACATGCACATAAAATACACTTTTCTCTGATAATTTATTCATTTATTACACTGCAATAAATTGTCAAAAATATCGTGCCTCATATCAGGCAAAACATCCCACAGTCTAATAAAAACAATGACAAAGACATTTGGTCACAGAACTGTGTTTGTCATCTGTGCTTGCCAACAGCAAATCCCACACCAGCTAAAGGCAGACAAACAGCCTTCTCTTCCACTGTGCTCTGGCAGCTGCCAAAAATCAAAATTGGACAGATCCTATGTAGAAAAAAATATTGGGGAGTTCAAGATAAATTTGAGGCATATGGCCACTGTACTACATATCGTTATCTATCATTCATTGTCTGACAGGAAAATATTATTTTTCTGTCTTTTATGTTGTAGCTTTCCCCTACCAATGCCTCTTATTGAAATTTTGAGGTCAAATGTGACCATTGCTCGCTGCAGGATGAAGATTTTTTTAATGATTAGGCCCTGGTCCAGCTCCAATTAAAGTCAATGAAAAGACTCTAATAGCGACATTGAACCAGGCACAGCGCCAGCGCTTCCAGACTTTGCAAAAGCCCTAAACAAAGGTGCTCATTGTACAGTGAATCCCACATCCACTAATCCAGCTATCTGCATCCTGTAAAGTGGTAGCCAGGTTTCTGCAAACTGCCGTAACCTTTCTGACAGGCACTGACTGGCAAAAAGCAATGGCCAGGTTCACTGGAAAACTTCTGAAACCAGTACGAAACAAAACATAAAGCCCCATTTCTGCCTTTCCTGAGTACGAATTATATCCTCTGGGTTCCAAGAAGTGCTGGTGACTCTCCATTTGCAAGCCGAGGGTTAAACTGGTTTACAGAAGCAGAACATTATTAGGGGGCAGAGATGAAAGGGAAACTCAGTAAGGCCAGCAACTTGGAAAACCAGACAACCCCAAATGTGCAAGACCCTCACTCCTCAGAACAGAACGAGTGAGGGCAAAATCACCAGCCCTTAGCCATCCTCAGCAGTATCTCACATGCTCACTAGTGCCTAGGTGTGGATGGAACCAACTAATGAGCAGAAGAATCTGTTCTCTGGAGGGCAGGGAGTAGCAGGAATACAGATTTGGGGATGCTACTGTCCACCCCTGGTGGTCAGCATCCATGAGAAAGTGGAAGTGCCAGTGAAATTGCTGCTCTAAGCTGCTGATCATGATGGACGTGCTGTCTGATACCACTTTTTCTTGTAAATCTGGTTTTCCATTAGCCATTCCCATTAATCTGCTCTCTGGAGACCATATCTGCCCAAAGCTCTGACCAGAGCTTGTGAATCAGATCACAGCAAACACATGCAGAATCCCCGTTCTTTTGTAAGGGGTGAGTAGAAATCAGACTCCCTCCCACAAAAAAAAAAAACCCAACAAAACAAAAAATCCCAAAGGAATCCCTGCTCTCTTCCTTTAAAATCCCCTAAAAAACCAGATTAGCTCTTACAAGTCCTTTTGCCAGGATTCTTCACCTAAAACTGCAGCTTTAACTGTCTGCTTCACATGATTCCTTCATCCTGAAGCCCAGAATCCAGCCAGAATATCCAGGATTTCTCAAACCTAGTGAAAGAAACAATATTTTCTTCAATTTTACACGTTTTATTCTCATTTCCACCAAGATACTATATAGGTGTGCTTCCTGTCAGAGTAGATTAGTATTCAATGGTTGTTACCTGCAGTTGCTAGCAAGTATTTGGGGAAAGATTAATTAAAATAATCTAGTACTTGGACACAGTAGTGCGAGGATGTGAGAGCTGGCAAGACAAATTAAGTCACTGACAAGAATATTCAAGCTATAAGCTTGAAGTTCCAGAATCACTCAGAGAAGGGCTATGTGACATCCCCAACACAAAGCAAGGGTAATAGTCTCTGTCCTGGTAGATGTTGGATTCACCCTGTTGTGGGATAGCTGTTCTGTGGTTGTGGGACCAAAAGTTCTGCTGGTGTAAAATGGCTGCATTTCAGAGAAGGCAATGAAGCTGCATCAGTTTAAACCTTCACAGAATCTGACAATCACACAACTTTTAAGTTTTAATATATTGAAATGTCATTTATCTTTGAATGCATGCTACAAGAAAATCCTAAGACTATTATCAAGAGATATTAACAGCCAGTTCAGAAATGCTTGCTCCATTTATCTGCAATGATCAAAGAGGCTCAAAGACATTACAACATTAAAAACACAAAAGCAATAGAAAAAAAGGAAGACATAATTATTTCTGTACAGAATTGACATGATGTACAAGGTCTATGCCAGCAGTCCCTTCCTATGGTGCTCAGTGGTCTCTATTTTGTTATGCTGCAAAGAGTGGGTGGTCTTGGGGGTCAACACAGGGCTCTAGGACTGAATATACTTGGAGATTAATTCCTGGTTTGGCATCAGGTCAAGTGCTTATTTGGGTCACATAATCTAGCACTCATGTCATTTTGTCTTTTTGAAATGGTTAATCATAAAACAGAGGCTGTATCCTGTTGGGTTGGTACAGATCAGTAGAATAGGACCTCGGCACTGTAACTTTATAATGAAACAAATAACATCATCTGCATCTTTTCTCTAAGTGTTAGAGTTCTTGTTGGCCCCAAAAGGCTCTTCTGGTTTCTAATAGTTAATTGAGGTTATATTAAGGGTCATCGCTCCAGAACAGATTGTTCCCAGAGACGCTGTACTTGTTAACAGACTGAAAAGGGTAAATAGAAGCTTAGTTTGAGTTGTGGATTTTGGTTTGGTTATAGAGTTTTTTCTTTTTCCCCCAGAAAAAAAAAACAAACACACAAAACACATTGAATTTCTTTGCGAATCTCAAGAATAAATTATTACAGCACTTTAGAGAGCAGAACTTTTTGAATGCTATGCCAACTGCACTACAGACAATGTTTTAAAAGAGTAGGTGCTGTATTAAGTCCACATCACAGTGTTGTTTGTTGTGCGTTTGCCAGGTCCAATTAAGCAAAATTTATCAAGGCTGCCAACAATCAGCTTGTTTCATCTGCTCTTTGAAAGGCCTGATCCATATTTTCTGTGAGAAAGTTAATGGTTTGCCTGACTTGGAATACTGATCACCACTTCAGGTAAACAGTAAAAGAGAAAGAAAGCTGAAGAGACCAAGACTGACTGTCTGTGCAGATTATTCTATATGAAAAGTATTACAGTTAATACTCTATGTTTTTTTTTAGTTTTAGCCAGTCAAAGCATGATTAATTAACAAGCAACAAAAAGGCCTGGGTATAACCATCACGCATGACATAAAATTGGCAAAATACTGTTCTGTTAGCTGGAATCTGAGATACTCTTTACCATCTTACTGAAAATCTTTAACAAAATCACGATACCATCAGTTATGCAGCACATACCCAGTCTAACAGATATTTCACTGCTTTTCTACCAGGCCTTTCTATCTATCGACTGGCTCTTGTCGATGGCTGTAAGAGAACGTCATAACAGCCCACCGAAAGTTGTGGTGCTAGACCAGTAGAGAATAGATGGGTACAGCAGCGTCAGGAGCAGTTGCAGAATAAGTTACACTTAACACTGACAATTTTAGTATAGCCCACTCTACGGAAAACATTGCATGGCAGAGTGTGGAGTAATGGAAAGATGCGCTGCTACAAGATGTTGTGACAAGCCCTTATCATAAAAACTGTGCTCCATTTTTCAAGCCACAATGCATATTTTCCCAAAAATACTGACAAACACTCTTTTTAACTACCTCCTTGCCTCTGAGTTATATTGGCTACCACTAATATGGCTCAGTGCTTTAAATGGGAAACTATAAGTCATTTGTCTGAAGACCTTGAGAGGTTGGTTTCTTCTGCCATGGCTTATGCAGTGGCCATCTAGGAACACTTCACTCACCACTCTGCCTTTGGGGAGAGCTCACTGATCATCTGAAAGCAGATGGAAGTTTGTTGTCTCTTCCAAAAAACAGGTTTTGTGTTCTTGATCTGCTTGCTAGCCAGCTTGATTTCCAGCCTTAGTGCTGTCCCAAAATAAAGACACAGATGATGTGACATAGCTAACATTCCTATAAATGAATGCTGACAGTACTGCGAGAAATTACCAAGCTTTGTTATCTAAAAATCTAATTAAGTATTTTGGGGGGAAAGAAGTTTGACAGCAGTGATTTAGAATATGACAACTTTGTTTATCTCTCTAAAAGCAATCTCTGGAAGAAAACAAAGTCTGATGGGGAAAAATGTTGTACCTATTTGCTCCTTTGAACTCCACTGAAGAAGTTATTTTTTGGCTACGGTTCCACAGCTCACATAAGGACTATACTAAAATTACTTTTGAGCTACCTGAAAGAACACTCCAGAGAAGAAGGCATCACAAGGAAAATAAATTCCATTCATTTGGTATTTTTTTCTTCTTGTTACTCAAAGTAACAGCTCAAGACCATTTTTAATGCCAGGATGCGGCCTCTCTTCTGCACAGTTTATGATAGGAAATAAAGAGTGTACTGTTCCCCATCAGTCTTCCTTTCCAGTTGGGGACTTAATTTTGGAATTTCTATTGAACAGGCATATTTAAAGCAATGAATGGCCAACAACCCAAGAAAGGCCTGGGTCTATTCTTCACTCCCAAGTAGATTTGACAGGGGAGAGCTATTGTCTGATTGTTCCTCAGTACTCTTGCTCCAGTGGAGTCACTGAAATCCCCACAATGAATCTTAATTCACACTCTGATGTGACCAAATTTTAGAAGCCTGGAATTAGAGACTGCCTAACTAGACTACTATGTATGACCCACATCCTTTGGATGCTATTTATAAAGACAAAATGGACTTGCCAGGGGCAAGATGGGACTTTCTGTCTCAGGAACATTTGTTTATTAATTTCCCGTGGGTTTTCTACTAGGCCATACTCATTTCCAGCAAAAGTGCTGCTATAGTTTCTCTTTTTCCTCCCTGTCTTTAACTTAATATCCTTTCTGAACTGTGTAATGATTACTTTTTTTTTTACTCTAGTTGGACCTCTGAGATTACTAGCAAAAATCCAGCCTTTTCTAACAGACCCCTCCATTTCCTATCTGCTGAACCTATTTAACCAGCATATAGTTTGTTCACGGTGGCAAATTGTAGTAATTGCATGATATTCCCTGGCAAATACTGAGTTAACTGCAAAAATGTCATTTTATCAATAAAGCCAATAATAGTGGAGGTAATTTAGTTAGGATGTGCTGTATCTCTGCCAAGTAAGCATTATTCTCACATCTTCAACTGAGCTGCGTATGAAACAACAAAGCATCATTTTTTGAGCAATACACT
The DNA here is from genome assembly GCA_033628505.1 of Tringa tobata. Classification (NCBI taxonomy): domain Eukaryota; kingdom Metazoa; phylum Chordata; class Aves; order Charadriiformes; family Scolopacidae; genus Tringa; species Tringa tobata. The sequence goes on along the minus strand of JAHREE010000343.1, from coordinate 2,125,655 downwards.
AGATATGAATTGGGAATCCTCTTACTTCCCCCAGTCAGGCAGCGAATAGGCCGCTCGGGTACTGTTTTGAAATGTATGTCTAAGTTATTAGGCATGTTCATTGTGGCTATCAGTGTTCATTTGTTATAAACACAGATAATGCATGCTTTGTTAGAGCATAAAATCTGTACGAAGAACACACAGTAGCCATTACTTTCCCAGTAGCTCAAAACGGAGAGCGAGTGATTTGTATTGTTAGTCTGTCCAGAAGTATGTGATAGTCCTCTGTGAGCAGAGGAAACAAATGGCAGTATGAATGACACATTCACTATTATATACTCACCATATAATAAACTCCTCTATTCTGATTTTCCAGGACAGCTGGAGGATATCCTATCACTGTTACATTGCAGCCTGCTACACAACTGAAGGAATAAAGTCCCAACATCGTATCATTTAAGTTCTTAAGGTCTTTCTGCTAAGCCTGGTCCGTTCTTTGTACTTTGTATTTCTTGTATTGCCAGCGACAAACACAATATTGGGTGACTCTACCTGCTTATTTTGAATTTCATGGTTAGTCATTCTTATCATATTCATCTATCAAAACATAAAAATAGTTCGATTCAGTTACAGATGTCATGAATGGAAAATGGGATTCTCACAACCTACCGGTTACAGTTGCTCAGTTACTTCTACTGTATGATGTGTATTTACTGTAATCATGTGCCTGTCAATAGCAAGGGACCCATTTTACTGTAAGTCTGATTCAATGCTACAAAAGTCCAGTTTCAATATTAACTTCAATAAACCCCTTAGGGATATGTTATGCTGTCTGCAGGAGCACTCTTGAGCACTCAGAATTCAGTGTTTAAGTAATACCCTGGAACTGACCTCAGGTAAAGGGGTTACAGACTCTCAGGCACTGGAGAGAAAGGAAGCTGTATTTTGTATAATAGCAGTTACTTACCCAGATGCCTAGATTTATACAGGCAGAATATATAGATATTATATGGCACCGTACAATTTTTTTCTGGAGAATTTGTTGGGAATGACAAACTCCAAACAAGAAATATCAAGAAGAACATTTCTATGTGAATATTCTTTGGGTTTTTTCTGTTGTTTTCTTCTCTTAACAAAACAACAGTGATCACCTCCTTTACCCTTTCACAGCAGATATTTAAACACTCACTACGATCAAAGCAGTAGTCATTAAGGACATAGCGTGTTCCTCCTCAGCTTAATCTGCTGGACAGACTGGGTTGTTTAAGATTACAATTTCAGTGTTTCAATCTTGCCAACCCCAAAACGTGATCAGCAAGCATTGCAGGTGGTAAAATAACTGAGATATACCCCCACGCGGATTCAAGTATTCCACAAGGCAGAGATGCTCCTCATAGAGTCAGAGGGACACAGCTCCTGCCTACTGAACGCTTGCATCAGTTGCTGCACTGCTCTTCCTCAAACCCTGAAGCTTTAAATGACTGGCTTTGAGCTTTGTCTGCTGCTGATATTTATGGAAAAGAAGTCGAGATGTACATAGTGTCAGGAAGCTGTTCATAAGAATTATTATTTACAAAGCACTGCTTAGATATCAAGTGTTATGCACTGTTATTTTAGTCTTCTCTCTTTTATACTCTGCTCAAAAGAATATTGTTCTGTGACACCACAGATAATTGCTAAGTGTTTTAATTTATATCCTAATAAGATAGGCTAGGGAAGAATAGTAGAAAAAACAGGACATGCAATTAGTGCAGGTTAAGAGTGTTTTAGTGTGCTTTCCAAACCTCTTAAGTTCCCAATGTAGTTGTAGCAGTTAATTTTACAATACCCAAATCTCTAATAAAAATATTTCATCTGCAATTTTATTGTCCTTTTGAAAAGACATTTTTGTGGGACTCTGAAGAAAAGCATTTATGTTGTCAAATGGCACATTTAATGGCTAAAAGGCCGAAATATATATAATGCATTAACTTTTCATAAAAGGCCTTCTAAAATATTATTGAGATAATATTTTCCTTGCTGGTAAAAGTCAATAAATATTGAATGCTTTTTATATTTATAAGTTTTGACTGCTCTATTTAAACAAAATTTTGAAAGCAAATTTGTGGTCAAGAGATCTTGACTCTTAACAGCCATTTTGAATTTGAAAGATTTTAAATAGAACAGAGCTACCTGTTCTACTTGTGTTTACAAGACAGGATACAATGCACGAGACATGGTATAAAACTGAGGCTACTGTAAAAGTAGCCAAGCCAACAATGAATCAGATTCAAAGTTGTCATTCTGCAGAATCACTTATTTACTGCCTTTCTGACCTTGGCTTTTTTTGGTCCATCCTGTTTTCATCTCCTTTCTTCCTAATGGACTATTTTTTCTTTACTTATTTAGCACCTGTTTTTCCTTTCCTCACCCAAAATGTATACTGAAATTTGTTTATTTCGCCTTTTTAAAAAAATAAACACCACCTCAATTAATAAAGTGCCTGATTCTTCCGCTCTGTCTCACTTTACAAAGAACCTTGTTCCATATTCCAGAACAAGATACTTTAATTTCTCAACACTTTGTAAGGGCAGGCGGGGACAACAGAACTAGAAAAAAAATTAAACAAAAGGAAATCTAGAGTTTAATTGCACATTTTTATCTTTTATGTTCTATGCTCTAAATTCGTTTTGAGTGTTTTGCATGTTTTCCAAAAATACCAGGGTGGGGTTTTTTTTTTGCATCTTTGCCTTTTATTGCAAAACTGTATGTTCGAAGCACTTTAAAAAATAAATACGTTGATGCTCTATGCACTTCAGATGTCAGAATTTGTACTAGGAAATAAAGTAGTGTCACAAGTTTGATGAGCTTAGTGCTCGAAGGCCATAGAAGGATGCAAAAATTAACCTTTTTTAGGTTTATCACTACAGTGAACTTAAAAAATAAGCTGGGGAGATAGGAATGAGTCCTGATAATGACTGTAGCCTCAGTTAAATAAAATCCAGGTCTGAAATGCAAAGAGTTCACCAGCCAAAGATATGATTATTATTGAGTTAATGAACAGGTATGATTGCACAGAAGCATACTCTTCCCCTCGTTTCTTCAGTGAAAATTGGCTATTAGAAATCTTTCACCTTTTCAGTGATTGACACTTCTGCAAAGTTTAATCTGCTTAATGGTCTGTCCCTATTCTTCCTGACCCTTGTAATGAATTCAGTCCTGAAGGTTCTCCATTTGAAATGGGGACCTATGCTTTGCAAAGCACCACCTGCATCCCAAAGGGCTTACAATCTAAACAGAAGACAAAAGGGCAAATGAAAGAGACTGTTCCATCCTCCTTCAACAGACAGAGCTGTGGCCCCAGGTATGTGGGTCAGTGCCTCAAGTCTCTAGTGAAGTAGCTATTAAATCACATCTCATACCTCTCACGTCAAGAAGTCTTAATCATAGTATTTCCTTGTTGAAGATTCATACTAAATAAGGAAAAAATAGTCGTGTTTTTTTTTTTTTAAAGAAAATTGGGTGTAATATTCAAAGAAATCTAACTGCCAACAACTGTATTATAGTGGGACACAGCAATATTTGCTGAGGGCAAATCCACTCTGGTTCCTCACTTGAGGATGAGACAGCACCTGGGATGAGGGCATCCTCTCCAGAACACAGCTCAGACAAACCCATCTGAATCACTGCTTTGCCACTGGGCTTTCTCAAAGGCTATATAAAACCACTGTAGACACCATTGTTCTGCCCCTAATATGAGGAAAGTAATTGCTAAGAAAACTCAATATTGAGCCAAAACAACTTCTGCTGCTAGGCAGACTAACAGTTTGGCAGGAGTCAAAAACTAAGGTAGTAGCAGCACAGAGAACTCCTGAGGACTGAAAAGAAAAAATATACAAATACATCTGCTTTGATTTGCTAATGATGGCTCTCAGCCAGACGACCGGTATTTGAATGCCTGGTAGTCACTGGAAAGTGACAGTAGTTATAAAGCAAATCACAAAGACACAGCTATTTGGAGTGACAATAATTACATAACTGGAAATTATTTATTTTTATGCATTTAAACTGAAACAACTTAAATAGTCCTCAGATTTGACGCTATCATCAGAAACACAGCTAAGAGCAATAGAAGACAAAATGTAAAAAAAACAACAAATGACATAGGAAAAACAGAGAAGAGAGAGATCAAACTTAAACAAAAATCTCATATTTATACTTGCTAAACTCTCCCCAAGTATCTACTCAGAATGACAGTATTTGTAAGATGCTCTGCAGTTTTATACAGCATGAATAGTTTTATACATCATGATCGTGTTGAATAAATGAGAATTTTTATGTTTTTCAAACGTACATAATAATCCTTTGTGCAGCATTAAATACACCATCAATACGTTTCAGCTAACCTAAACCTTCATAAAAAGAATGAAACAATTTTTTGTACCGCACAAATTGCTCGTTACTCCCCTCTGCCTTTTGCCCTTCTGCCCTGAGGTTCCAAATTTGTGATGTCATTATGTATTATATTGGAGGTGTGGTGTGGAAAAAAAGGAAAAATATTGGTTATTGGGACAGGATTTATCTCTATCACATGGAACAAACTGACTATTAACATATTTAAAATAGTTACTCGTGTTTAGGGATTACAGAAAGGTACTGATTTCTACCAAATCTCAATATATTTCTATTGATATTCTAACAAATATCAATACCTGACTTTTTTACAAACTATGTAAACACCAAAAAGAAAACAAGTAATTTAGGAAACATGTGCAAATCCAGATCCTCCATGTGTTGTGGTGTCCATGAAGTCCACTTTAAAGTACAAACTTGTCTGCTCAATGTACATTAATTCACTGACACAAAAATAATGGGAGACTAATTTTATATGTCTTTTAAAAAATTTCAGTACATTCTGTGCCAAATTTGGAAGTCAATGGGATTTTATATGACTACTTGAGAGCGGACTATGTTCATCATCAATCAAATTCAAGGATTTATAGGATGCAGGATTATGCAGAGAAGCCCCATAGACATGTAAGTTCCCCACCACACAAATACAGCATTTATGGGACACCATGTGATTTAAAATCAAGATTTAAATCATTCTCCATCAGTACCTTTCAGAAGAGATCGAATTGATAGATATTACCATAACCTTGGCAGTCAGCTACTCTGAAAAGAAATGATTTGTGTCATAGCTGAAATTTATGGTGTCCTTTTTTTTTTTTTATTTCCTTGGCTGCCATGGTGCTGAAGCTTCTCCCATCTATGAAAAGTTTAGGTCTCCAAAGTTGAATGCAGGTATACCAAATGAATAAACATAATGAGATGAAACACCATATGTACCAAGTGCTAGCAAAATTTTATGATCCATTTTTGGTAATTACTGTGGCTTCATACCTAGGTAAATTGCTACAGAAAATATTGCACATTTGGTAAAAAACAGAAAAGCGAGGAGCCTTTTTTCCCTGATAGATAAGCTCCCATTTCCTAATATGATACTATAGACTTATGGTCAACTGTTTAAATCTGTACATTAAACATAAGACTAAATTTTGGGTTCTCTCATGCCAATGAGGTCACTGCTGTTTGTTAAACTGATACATAATTTGTCCTCTCACCCTTGCAACTCAAATGAAGCTCAACAACAGCTACTGCTGCTTAAACTTTGACATCTAAAAATTTGATTAGAAACTTCTGGTGGATATAAACCACATTTCCTTACTTTTTACCATTTTTTATATATGAAGACAATCCTAATTGAACTATGATAAATAATGAGTCTGTTGAGCAGCAGTGCCAGATGAAATAGAATGGTTTTGGAGGCATAATTTGTGGTTACTTGGATCGTGAGAGCATGCAGCATTTTAAAGTAAGTCTGAGAGTCTTACAAAACACAAACAAAATACTATCTCTTAAAAATTCCTACACTATATTGCCAAGGGAATAGCATATTTTAGTGCACATATAGATTATGCAGGTAACTATTGCCAAGCACTTTCTAACAAATTTGAGGCAAACTATTTAGTAAACCAGCCACCTTCAAAAAAGAATCATACTAGCTAATTTTAGGCATCAATTTCCCTGGTGCTTTACTGCTCTATCAAATACTTGTACCCAGAATAATTCTGTATAGAATGGAACAGCAGAACTGTTCAGGATACATATAATATGTCTGCCCACACATCTGTGTTTCCAAATTAGCTTGCCAGCACTCTTCAATCCCAAATCAGTCCCATAACATTTGTTTCAACAGTTCCTGATATAGTGCTGTCTTGTCGCTGTCTATCCAAAGACAATTTTCAATATATATATATAGCATTGTCATCAGTGAAGTATTACCAGCAGCCCTACAGACAGTAGCCATGAGGCAAAATACATAATGTTCCACATCCTATCTTATCCATCAGCTTACATTAATTCTCTTTGTATCTCAGGAAGTTATCACTGTAAATTTAGTTCCAGGAAAATATTTGTCATTCTTATACTACCTCTGTTAAAATTGTAAAGTATTTCTGTATAAATTTGCTAAGGTAGTGAGGAAAAATAGAATAGCTTTTCATTCCTCAATGTTATATTGACTTTGTCTACAAGAGTGCAATCAGATACATCTCCTTCATCTATGTTAAAGATTCAAAAATATGAAAAAATAGCTTGAAATAGGAAATATTAAAATGTATGTTACCCTCCACACCCTGTTGAACAGCTGTTAAACTTTCTGACCAACACTTGCCTGGTAACAACCATTTTTTGAGATAGCTTTAGGAACAGAGGCTTGGACTCTGTGGAGGAGTTTTCTGATCCATCAGATCATAGCACACAGTTCCTGGTAAGTTCCACAGTTCCTTCTTATTCAAAGAAAACAATTCCATAAAGCAAGTTGCTTCACCTGGAGAGTTGGAGACAGTAGAATTGGTGCAGAGCTGTTGGGACCTGGGAGACTCTAGCAGGAGTCTGTGGGTAACAGCAAAGTAGCTATTGGATGTTGAACTGTTTGGGGTTTGTTGATGAATGTTTGTCCAAATGGAAGTGATGTCTGAGGGCATTCTGGGTTAGGTGTATTATTCTTCCTGCTTGGGAAGCAGTGCATTCTTCTACTGTCTGTTGTAGAAGTCCTGTGCACTTCTGTCTGGTGATACAAGGGGACAGACAGACCATTCCTGATGTAAAACTGGGTGAATAATATGATTAATTATAAATTTTGGGATAATATCCCATTAATTAGGGGAGTGAAAGAGAGAATACAGTACAGCAATTGCATCTAGTACAGTATTACGTGGCGAGGGTTGATGGTACGAGAGAACAAGAATCCAGCATACAAGAATCCAGCCATATTTCCTCGAAAAACTGAGAGATTCTCATATTAAATAAATATAAGACTCCATAAAGAAATTAGAGAAGACAATAACTTTACTAGGATACAATCTGACTGAGTCAGAAAGACACAGGGAAGCGAACTAGAATGCTGCTGTCTGGGTTTGACATTAATGTGATTTACATAGAAAAAAATTAAGATAACTTCTATCCAGAAGAAATGTTCTTTCTGATCATATGAATTATGATCATCTAGGCAGGGAGATAAGGGAAATGGAGTACATTTCTAAACAAGTGAGTTCTTGATGGTTAATCACAACAAACAAGACTTCAAACAGATAAATATATTGCAACCTTACAACACGTCTGGGGATCTCTCAACAAAGACTGGAGTAAAGGCAAGTTTTTCAAGAAAACCAAATGTAAATGAACAACTGATGGGCCATAAATATCACTTGAACTCAAAAGGGGTAGGTCATATAACTAATTTTGTTTTTTATTAACTTTATTTTGGATTTCCTGTGTATTTAGATCTCAAAGCGAAACTGCATTTGAAACTATTGTTGGTGAGCAAATATCTGCAAACCAAACCTACTGTGATGCACAACACAGAGATGCAGTAAAAGGACCTGGGCAGACCAAAATGACTAAGATTAGGGCTCTGCTTCAATGTTCTACTCAGTGTTCAGAACAGTGTGATGTCACCTGCCTTATGAATAGTGGAGACTCATTCACCACTGACAGCAAGGCTGGATAAAATACTCTGGATAAGAACCCCTGGGAATGGACAAATTGAAAAGTTGATGAAAGACATTCATAAATTTTAGATGGCCTTTGGTAATCTTAAGGACAGGAAATCAATTATTCTTGTTATTATTTGATACGTGACTGTCCATAATAAGGGAGTATACAACATTTTGAAGGCTGTAGTTCATAAGTTTTGGTGACTGGCTGAAATTCAATAACAAAGGATTGGCTTCTGGGTTATCCCCTGTTGGAATGATTAAATTTCTTCCTTCCCAGTGATGATCCCAAAATGAGCATGGGAACCAACATTTCAGCCTTTACTTTAAAATCATGATTTAATTATTCAGGTTCTGCTAAAGAGAAAAACTCCTGCCTCCCAGATATCTACAAGCAAAAAAAAATCAAGATGCCGTTCTGGAGATTTCTACAGATTTCTCCACACAGCCCTGTACTTTCTGGCTCACAAGGCCAAAGTAAGTCAAATTGCAATATTCTAGCCCCAAGGGAGGACAAGAATTAATTATGTCAGTTAGTCAACTTCTTACAAGCACTTGGTTAATATTTTAAGGGAAGGTGGCTTTCTGCTTGCACAAACAACAAGAGCATAAGCAACCCTTAATCACAAAAGAGCAGATGAAATAAAGGTCACATATTTTCAGTTTGTGGAAGTAATCTACAATTAGAATAATTGCTTTTAATATATTCTTACTTTAAACTTCTGAGCCTTGATTACTACTGGCCTTTCCCCAAAGAGAAGTGAAGGCTTTTCAGCGGTACATCCTGTATAGCATCGAATCACGACAGGTTGGGTTAGCACTCACTATTCCCTGCTCACTTTCTCAGCAGAGAAATAGCAGCAGAAAGAGACGGTGAGGTTAGAGTTCATGCATTTTCTTCCCCTTTTAGGTGATGACAAAGCAGGAGTAGTAATCCAAGGTGAACAGGTTCAGCTTACCGGTGACTTCAGAGCGAGTTTCACAGCAATGCAGAGAGTAGGGCCTGGTGAATGACTGTACCCTGGGTTTCTTTGTGATAGATTTTGCCCAGAGAGTGCTACGCTGTAGAAAGTGTGCAATTTAATCTCTATTTCCTTCCATCCGTACCCCTAAGTGGACTTGGGAAACTACAGGCTGGTCGGCCTCACCTCCATGCCCGGAAAGGTGATGGAACAGCTCGTTCTGGATGTCATCTCTAAGCATGTGGATGAGAACAAGGTTATCAGGAGTGGTCAACATGGATTTATCAAGGGGAAATCATGCTTGACCAACCTGATAGCCTTCTGTGATGACGGCTGGCTAGGTGGACGAGGGGAGAGCCGTGGATGTTGTCTTACCTTGACTTTAGCAAGGCTTTTGGCATTGTCTCCCATAACATCCTCTTAGGTAAGCTTAGGAAGTGTGTGTTAAGATGAGTGGACAGTGAGGTGGAAAGCAGCTCTGTGGAGAAGGACCTGGGAGTCCTGGTGAACAAGTCGACCATGAGGCAACAATGTGCCCTTGTGGCCAAGAAGGCCAATGATATCTTGGAGTGTATTAAAAAGAGCGTGGCCAGAAGGTCAAAGGAACGTTATACTTTCCCTCTACTCTGCCCTACTGAGGCCACATATGGAGTACTGTGTCCAGTTTTGGGCTTCCTAGTTCAAGAAAGACAAGGAACTACTGGAGAGTCCAGCAGAGGGCTACAAAGATGATCAAGGGAATGGACCACCCTCTTATGAGGAAAGGCTTGGAGACCTGGGTCTGTTGAGCCTGGAGAAGAGAAGACTGAGAAGGGGATCTCATCAATGCTCATAAATATCTGAAGGGTGGGTGTCAAGAGGATGGGGCCAGGGTCTTTTCAGTGGTCCCCAGCCACAGGACAAGGGGCAACAGGCACAAACTGGAACACAGGAAGTTCCACTTGAACATAAGGAAAAGCTTCTTTACTTTGAGGATGCCAGAGCACTGGAACAGGCTGCCCAGAGAGGTTTTGGAGTCCCTTTCTCTGGAGATATTCAAAACCCGCCTGCATGTGTTCCTGTCCAACCTGCTCTGGCAGGGGGAATTGGACTACGTGATCTCCAGAGGTCCCGTCCAACCCCTACCATTCTGTGATTCTATGATTCTGTGATATTTGGAAGTAATAAGGAGCATTGTGGTGATTAATTCCTTTTACTTAGCTCATCTGTTTAAAAGAGAAGAGATAAGCTATTGCTCCTCTGGTATGGTACATGACCTAACAATCTATGATGTTTATGTCAGGTCTTAACACAAGGTCGATTAGGTGTTTCAGTCTTAACATGTTTTTGATTTTAATCTCTAGAGGAAATACAGATTTTCCTGGTTTGGCCAAAGCAGCAGTCAGTACAGCAGAAGATTCCTCTTTGGGATAGGCCACAATCCTGTGTGCTCTAATACAGATCCCAGTGGAAACCTGCAGCAACTTCCAGGGATTCTTGTGATAAGACACTGTGGCAAGACTGAGGCTTTACACTGCAGAGTTTGCCTTCAGGGAATCTAAATTTTCAAGGAACCTCATTAGAATTTCTACATCTTTTGTAATAAATCTTTTTGAAGAAAGAGCAGGATATGCAGCAAAAGCAGGGCCCTTCAGCTTAAATGAGAATAGAATCGATTTCCTGAAACATAGTCCATCTTCTTGAGACTGGGAACAAACATCCAGTAACTGAAAAGCTTAGAGTGTATGTCACTGAAAGTCTAATGGTTTAACTGCCTTTCTTTTGCATCCAGAATGTTTCAATTAACTGATGACAGAAATTAGGATTCGCAGTGGCCTTTCAAGTACTTTTGCAAAGACATAAGATGAACAGTTATGTAGAGTGAATTGGGGCTGATAGTCTGCTGATGAAGTTGGGACTACTAAATTGTACCATTCTGGTTTGCATTCTACACAGCAATAGCACTCTGTTTAATCTATTTTAGAAATAGCCCACCTCAAAATAAAGTTTGGCTTTTTTAATATCCCAAATTTATCCGAGGGAATGAAACAAGGCAATAAATGAAATAGAAATCTTTTGCAAAATAAACTAACGAACATTCCAGACAACCAAGCTGAAAATAACTAATGTATGACTGTGCAGTTAAAGAGTGTATCAGAAAACATGAATACTTAAAAGTAAACATCTTAGCCCTTTGCTTTCAATATATTGTTCTTTAAATAGGAAATTTAAATAGGAAATTTAAATTTAATTTTCAAAGAGCAAACTGACAAAAGCAAGAAATCTGAAATCTGAAACATTAATATTTCTTTCACACGCAAGAGCTACACCATGCAAATGTCTGTCACTTCAGTAAACAAAGCAAAAGTTATAGCAAATTGACATACAGAGAGCTATCCGTAGGCTAGGAGGTTATAGTTTGGCGTTGAATTTCAGAGCTATATGCAAACAATAGAATAAAGTCAGAGTTGAGTTGCATGCAAAAACCAGAATATAAGTCCGTTGGCTACAGACAGCGCTTTTCCAAGTCCCATTTTTTACCTTCTTGTCCCTGGTCACCCCTCTTTTATCCTTCACAACCTTTTTTACCCCACTGCATTGTAATACATTAAATTCCCACTTCTCTAGGCTGTGTGGCTTCCTAGCGTAGGAGTAGTAAAAACAAAGGAGAGATTATCTGTCTGCTTTCAGTGACATGTAGATGTAATTTCAAGGGAGATTCTTCACAAACCTGGAAGTAATCTGCTCAGTAATGGTGGGCTGTCTGAAAACCCCTCTGTTCAGCACTTGTGAGACCGTACCTTTAGTACTGGCCCCAGTTAAGGGTTCCCCAGTATGAGAAAGACACTGACATACTGAGGCAAGTCCAGCAAGGAGCATGAGGTCGTTTAGTGGGACAGGATGTACGAGGAGAGGCTGAGAGCTGTTCAGCCCTAAAGAGAGAAGGCAAAGGGGAGATATATACTCATCATCCACAAACACCTCATGGGAGGACGTGCTGAAGACCATTCGAGCGTCGTAGAGGCACACTGTAGAAGGCCAAGAGATAATGGGCATGAGTTGGAACATGATAAATTCTGATTTGACATAAGAAAAAATGTTTTTATCATGAGGTTGGTCCAACACTGGAACAGGGGCCCAGAGAAGCTGTGGCCCTATTGTTTATTTAAGGCTGTGGTCTTTTTCAAGTACCCCTCAGGGAGGCGAGCTAAATTGGTCTAAGGACAGCAGGCTGCCTTTGGCCACCGTCTCTCCTGAGAGTCAGATGTTTCCTCCTCCGTCATGTGACAGCACATGTCCATCCCACACAGTGTGTAATGTGCCTTATGGAGAAATGTTTATCTTGGGGAGCAGCAGGCAGTAACCACAAACATTCCTTCCCCTGCAGCCTGGTTTCCAGGAGTATTTGCACAGGGATGAGGAAAGAAAGCGATGGTCTGTCTGAACAGCACTTGCAGAAGTACCCTATGCCTGTCCCCAACCTTTCGCAGGAGCGGCGTGAGCGTGGGCAAGAACTGTAGACTCATTGATCTCACCATGCGATTGACAAATCTGATCCCACTTGGAATGAGGATGGAAGCTCAGTTTGCAGCTCATCTCTGCCCTGCCAGTGCTCTGCTATTAACTCCACCTTGTCTCCCTGGGTGAACTTCGTTCTGTCTCCAGGGGCTTACTGCTTCTCCCACCTAAGACTGAATTATGACTTGTTACGGTTTTATTCCCCTCATGGCTAGAAAGTGATTTTTCTTATGCTGTTTGTCTTTGCCCAAGAAGCCAAATCTTACATTACTTATTAATTTTTGAGAGGCCTGTGTATGTAATTGCAAGTATTTCTATATTACTACATTAATTGATTAGGATGTGGCTTCCAGCAAGATGGATGCATGGTACAAGATGCATGGTACTGGTAAAAGTACAGTTTCTTCTTGGATATTTATGAGAATATGCAATACTATTATAAATAGGATAAAAAATTCTGTAATAAATATTTATATTCCTTCTTCTGTCTAGATTTCTAAACAAGCATTGTCATAGCTACAAAAATCATTCATGCACAAACCTTTACTCAGCCTGGAAGATTTTTGGAACAGATACTCCTAGTGATGTTGACACGATCCAGGCATTTAAATACTCTTTTAATATGAATAGCAATTAGAAGTTAAATCGTATATTATTTCTGAAGTTATCCTTATTTGCATAAGTTATATCTTTTTTTTATGAAAAACATTAGATTAAATATGGGAGCATTTTAATGCAGGACAGATTTGTATCATGAGGCATAGTAAGTTTATATATAGTAACTCTAGTTTTAGAGGTATTTACAGTAATGTGTGATCAAAAATGTTTTAAGTCCAATGTTTTAGGTGATCAGACAGTATTTTCAAAAGCTGTTATTCTGAAAAACATAGTATTTGCTGTTTTTTTAAAAAGTACGCAGACACCAAGAAATGCTGCTTATAAAGCTTCAATGTTCTGTAATTATATTAGATACAGTAGCTAAATCAGTATTTCTAACTCTGTATTTGTAAATCTATTTGGCAACCAGGGAAAAAGTTTAGCTGGCAAACAATTATTATTGTATCATTAAATTTTCTTTCAAAGTAAAAGTTTGATTATGCTGAAATGTGTAGAGTGCTATAGATGTACCCAGCGTGCTCAGTTTCATTTTGCTTAGGTACATTTATTTTTCAATAATTCCTCAAATATGCCTTTCACTGCAACCTTGTTTCTTGTGAGGATTATTTGAGATCTGCATAGGATGAAGCTTCAATGATACAACATGAAACACCGAATAAGTGAC
>JAHREE010000343.1:2041979-2097309 GCA_033628505.1 Tringa tobata | reverse complement strand
AATTTAATGTAGGTAAGCAAACTGCCATCAAGGGGTTGCAGCCCAGTGAGCAAATACCGCAAAATTGAGTGCCTTTGGACGTATTGGGTTATCTTGTTCTTCAGCTCCCCTCAAGTAATTACTCAAAAGATGTACCCATTTTCTTTTTAGCTCATTTTTTTAACCAAAAATAGCTGTTTGTTAAAGCTGTTTTCCTGAGGGAATGAAGCTAAATGGCTACATATATAGGCGATTCTTTGAGAATTTTGTAACCAAATGGCTGATTCTGTCCAGATTTGACAGAGGAGAAATAACTGTGGATAATCAGAAACTTTTAGGTCACGTCGTGCTGACAGACAGGCAGGCAGGCAGAAGGAAGGCATTAAGATTTCCTCACTCTGTGTTGTTCCTCTCTTTTTTATCTCTGCGTTCTCGAGCCAAGGTAAAACTGGCAGCATGAACTCAACCCTTGCTAAAGAGGGTGCCTGTGGTTTTTGAACTTGCACTGTGTTGGGAGAATTGCCAACATTGAGAATCTGAAATGATTTTGTTTGGTTTTTGAACTTGCACTGGAATAAGAGAATTGCCAACCTTGAGATCTTGAAACTATTTCTCATTGTTTTGTGTCTTTCCCACCTAATTTGCTTTCTGATGGAAATTTTAGACCTGCATAGAACAAGTCTGATCTAGTTATATTTAACAGTATAATATACTCAACAATCCGATGTAGTTATTTGTAGCAGGATTGTTAGGTATTCTTTTGTATTTGAGAAAAATTTGAGTGTTTTAAATAGTTTTGGGGCTCAAATTGTTCATCAGTATAACAGTACATAAAAATGCAAAGCAGCCTGGAAGGAAATCTTACTGGCATTGTAAGTAACCACTTATCAACAGTTAAACGAATGGTTGTACATGACAAATGTTGCAGAAAACATAGTTTTTAAAGAATAATCTGCTTTTTTCTTATCTATTCTCTTTGAATTTATTTTACTGCAATGCTCCTTTGAGCAATATCAGCATTATGAACATTAAGATTTTTAAGGCATAATACATTTTCATATAATTCATCTCAAAAAAAGTCCTTGTTCAAGATATATTTTTTTCTGAATAACAAAAGTTTGATTTGCATGAAAAAAAATAAGAATAATAAAAATCTACCGACAAAATTTTTATAACAATCTTTTTTCTATATCAACATGATTTTCTTAACTTTAATTTGAGCTCTCCTGTGTAATATTATTGCCTTCAAGAGGAGACTGTGATAGAAAATATAATTTTTTTGCCAAGCTTCTCTTTATGCCAATACCTGAGTGAACATTTCCCAAGTCCATATAAAATGTTTAATTCCAAAATAAATCGGTATTTTCTTTTAATATTTAACAGTTATGAGTAAATTTGCAGTTTTCTTACAGATCTTAAAAATTAGAGTGAGGATATCAACCTTAGATGTGGGTTTTCTCAAGCAGTTATAAAATGCATATTATTAACATGTGCATTGGATTATTTTCTTGCTGGTGAGTTTTCTTAAAAATGATCATCACAATTCCCTTTCACAAACTCAAAGAAATACTCAATTACTGAGTTGTAAAATTTTTGGCTAGAACTTCTCATGAAATTTACTTTTGTACTTGTTTTGGTTATCTAACATATTTTTACTTTTATTGCTGAACTTCTTCAGAGATGTCTTAGTAGGAACTGTACTGCACAGGAAGATGTTGGTAATGCATCATTAGGCTTCTAGTTTTTATGGTGTCTCTTCAAAACTGACCTAATTTAGTAGTAATCAAAACTATTTATCAAAGAGCAGTCAAAGCTTAATTAAGCCACTTTATGGATAATTTTGGGGAAGCTGTTATAACAATAGCTGGTGCGATGTTATCACATGCTGAATAGGAGATATATATATATAAAAAAACATATATATAAAATAAGTTGGTAGTCACAGTTTAAGGAGCCAACAATTATGAATTTTGATCAGTTTACAGTAGTAATCAATGAGGTAATGAATTGCCATTTATTTATGATTTTTAAGAGTAATTTTGGCAGTAAATTTCCAAAGTTTCTCTTAACCTGGCAACTTTTCAGAATAATGCAAGCTCGATTGTTAGAAACATCTTTATTTCATGTGCACAATTACGTTTTTCATGTAGAGACTTTTAAAGGATAAATAAAATTGAGAAAAAACTGAGAAAAAAAGTAAATGGCAGGAATGCTAAAAAGGTATTATTCTACTCAAACTCTTTTGTCCTTTTAATTCTTCTCATGGCTTTTTTAATTGAAACATTGAAATTAATTAATGTGCTAACATTTTTAAGCTTTATGAAAACAAGCTTACAGTTAAAGAATTCTGAAAGTGTGAATAATTAATCTGAGTTAAACATTCTTGCTTGTTAGAACTGTATGTCATAGGTTATTATAAAGTATCTTGTCCCCAAACTTTAATGGTGTTTCGTATTTGACATAGTAAAAGACTTAGACCTCATGATAATTTCGTCATCCTTATTTCCTTTTTTAGATTACTGTTTGCTGTATGTTGTATGTTAATGTATCTGAAAGTATTTGCAATATGGTTTAAATCACTGTTGGACAGATATTAGATTAAATATATTTTTCCACTCGATAATTTTTATGCTCCAGATTTATTTTACTCCATAGCATTTTAGATGTTTTATATAATGTGTTTTAATTTTGTGTATGCTTTACATAGACATTTATTGTAATTACTTAGATGCTAGTGATTTCATATGGTACATTTTAATTTGTAAAAAATATTTTCAACACACAAAGACAAATCTAAAAGTTGCATGAAGTAGAAGAATATAGTTTGATATTGCATTGCAGTCACTGTCACCTGAGGTTTTCTCTATACTTCTTGCTTTTATGAACAGTTATAATGGAGTGCTTTGTATGTATCTCTGTATCATTGCATATCTTTGTATTGACTGTTTTGATTTCATTTTTTTTCAGAAAACTGTTGACAAACGGAAGACACATTTGATTAACATAGAGGACTTCAGGGCAATTTATCGAACTATTGTACACAGAGCTGAATTTCAGGAACTTTTCCGTGCTTACTCTCCAACCAACAAATTTCTAGCTGACACCGAGTTCATTGAATTTCTCAGAAAAGAACAACATGAAACTGAAACTTGTGAAACACTGGCCTTGGAAATGATTTTGAAGCATGAACCCATTGAAGAAGGTATGCCTAGTTCACGCTAAAAAACCTTTTGATTCCTTATGCCATTACTTTCCAAGTTTGCCTTTTAAATTAGAACATATATTGTTGAATATGTGCTACTTTTTTTTAGAACTAATGCATTTACTAGTTCATTATATAAGTTACCAGTTTAAAAGGTTCCTTTTGTTTTGAGTTATCTATTTTGATGGGAAAATTAATAGCTATAAAGGGGTTAAACAATAAAGAATCTGTAGTTAATTAGAAATCATTTGTAAATATCAGCTGAAGTTTCTATAGTTTTAATTTAAACTCTGGTTTAAATTTCAGGTGCTGAGCCAAATTCATTTTTGTTTCTTCATCTATAATAAAATTGTTTGTCTTGTAATTGGAAATGATCTTCCTGAATGAAATAATAGCCGTATTGTTCATGCTCCTTTGAGTGAACTAATACTCCCACTCAAACCTATTTATTGGAAAGTTCCAGATTTGATTGACATGATAGTTGATTCATATGGTGTTGTGATGGACCATTTTGTGTAACTGTCATTCTGAATTTGGTACAGAATTTTCTTCACCGGGATGATCTGCTAGACTCATCTGCCATCCTTGTCCTGTGTATTGCAGAAAGGGAAAAGGGCAGATTTTGACACTTGATTGACTGGTTCACTAACAGTAACAACCATTATCTGATAAACTTGATAGCACTGGTATGTCAAGATTAAGATGAAAACAGTGGATAGATTTTACATGCAATGTTCATAAGTCCGTCTATAACATTTAGTGCATCCCTAATATTTGTGTGCAGAGAGAGAAGACTTTTCAATGCCATTGAGCCAGATAACTCTGAATTAACACTCTGAGGGTGATGTAGTTCATTCAGGAACAGTATGGAATATGTTACTTTTCAATTTTTCTTGTAAAATTTAAATTTCTAAGGGCAAAATGCTGCATTAACAGATTTTGTGTTTGTGTGTGTGTGTGTGTGCTAAAATGTACATTTTTGGCTGAAGCAACTATTTTATGGAATTGATTGTAAAAGTAGTGAGTATGTGATTCACACTTGACAGTTTTGTCTTACTAACATCCAAATGTCAATTTTGTTCTATACAAACATTTGATTATCTCTCCATTTTATTATTAATTTTGAATTAGAAGTCTTGAGTCATTAAATGAGATTAAAGAAAACACCAGGAAAAATGTGGTCCTTCTCCAGACAGAAAAGAGAGACCTGGTCATCTGGGACATGGACAAGACTGAGGTGCTCAATGACTTTTTTGCCTCAGTCTTCACCGGCAAGTGCTCTAGCCACACTGAGCAGAAGTCGTGGCAGTCAGTGAAGCTGCTGACTTAAAAAGGGGAAACATAATGCCCATTTTTAAAAAGGGAAAAAAGTAAGACCTGGGAAACTACAGACCAGGAGTCTCACCTCTGTGCTCTGCAAGATCATGGAGCAGATCCTCCTGTAAGCTATGCTAAGGCAGACGGAAAATAAGGTAGTGATTGGTGACAGCCAACATGGCTTCACTAAGGGCAAATCATGCCTGAAATTCAGTGGCCTTCTGCAATGGGGTTACAGCGTTGATGGATAAGGGAAGAACAACTGACGTCATCTACCTGGACTTATGCAAAGCATTTGACACTGCCCTGTATGACATTCTTGTCTCAAAATTGGAGAGACGTGGATTTGATGGATGGACCACTTGGTGGATAAGGAATTGGCTGGATAATTGCACTCAAAGAATTCAGCCAACAACAGAGACCAGTGATGAATGGCGTTCGTCAGGGGCCGGTATTGGGATTGGTGCTGTACAGCATCTTTTTCGGAGACACAGCCAATGGGATTGAATGCACCCTCAGCATTTGATGCATTTGCCCATTACACCAAGCTGCGTGGTGCACTCAACGTGCTGTAGGGAAGGGATGCCATCCAGAGGCACCTGGACAGGCTTGAGAGGTAGGCCCATGTGAACTTGATGAAGTTGAATGAGGCAAAGTGCAAGGTCCTGCAAGTTTGTCAGGGCAATCCCAAACACATACAGGCTGGGTGGAGAATGGATTGAGAGCAGCTGTGAGGAGAAGGGCTTTGGGTGTTGGTGGATGAGAAGCTCAACATGAACCAGCAATGTGCTGTTTGCTGCAATGGTCAAGGAAGGTGATTCTGCCCCTCCGCTCTTATGAGACCCCACCTGGAGTACTGCATCCAGCTCTGGAGCCCTCAACATAAGAAAGACATGGACATGTTGGAGCGAGTCCAGAAGAGGGCCAGAAAGATGATCAGAGGGCTCGAGCACATCTCCTATGAAGACAGGCTGAGACAGTTGGGGTTGTTCAGCCTGGAGAAGAGACTGCTCCAGGGAGACCTTATATCTCCTTATAGGGAGACTGGTACCTAAAGGGGGCCTACAGGAGAGATGGGGAGGGACTTTTTACAAAGCCATGTAGTGATAGGATGAGGCGTAATGACTTCAAACTGAAAGAGACTAGGTTTAAATTACCTATTAGGAAGAAATTCTTTACTGTGAGAGCAGTGAGACTCCGGAGCAGGCTGACCAGAGAAGTTGTGAATGCCCCATACCTGGAAGGTCAAGGTTGGATGGGGGTCTGAGTAATCTGGTCTAGTGGGAGGTGTCCCTGCCCATGGCAGGGGGGTTGAAACTAGGTGATCTTCAAGGTCCCTTCCAACCTAAAGAATTCTATGGTATTATTTTATGCCAACCAAATGCACTTTATTTTTTTAAGCTTGTTATATGCCTCTTTTCTAAAAAAAAATATTGCTCAGTATTCAGTATTTGCATGGATAGGATTAGAGGCACAGTGAGGATAAGAAGGTAATTCCAAGTGTTATTTGTAGTGTAGTGCTGTATACTTCAAGTACAATAGGGAACAAGATTAGAAGTCAAAATGGTCTCGGCAAAATGTCGATACAGAAAAGAAGGACGGAGTTCAATAAGGAGAAGCAGCGCACTCCATTTAGGGCATCATACATCACGAAGGAAGTTCACCAGATGGAAAGATTGTAGAAGTAGTAGATTGTAGTTTGAGAAAACTTAGCCCAAACAGAAAGATATAGCGAATTGAACTTGTTTCTTTTGGAAAGCAGTGGAATGAGAGGAAGTGCAATAGCAGTCTTAATATGTACGTAGGTGTGAAAAAAAAGGAAAGGAATAGTACAAAACAACAAATAGTTTTAACAGCAAGGAAGTTTAAGGATAAACATTATGGAAAAAAATTCTAATTAATAAGGTTACTTAGTGCTGAAAGGGGATTACAAGGATATCTATGGATTCCTCATCAATGGAAGCCTTTAGGAATAACTTCAACAGCTTTCTGGTAGGAATAACATTTTTATGGTTAAGGACAACAGCGTGTGAATGTATGTATTATCTCTGGAGTGCTTTCATCTTTATTTTCTATTTGTGTTTAGCATTTTAAACATTACAAAGTTTTCTAGGTAAAAAAACACTGTATAACTTAGAAATAATTATTTTCTTTGTGTTCCCATCATCAGTATGGTTTTAATAAATTCTCATTAGAGATAAAAGGCCCAGTCTGTACACATACTGAACCTGTAAATGATTATAACTGTAACCTGTAAATGGTGATTCTTGTAGCTGTATTGAGAATTAACAGGTCAGATAAGAGTTTCAGGTTTTGAGTTTATTTGTGTTTTTTTGTTTGGTTGGTTTGTTGTTTTTGTTTTTGTTTTCCAAAAAGCTTGTGTACATTGACTTATTTAAGTTATTCTTAACAGAATGCAATCTTGGATTACTTTCTGCTTAATTATCAGTAGCCTACTATAATGACAAATATAAAGCTATTTTGCAGCCAGAACTGGGCAAAATCCCTGACAAACTCAAACCAGGTTATGTTTTGCATAAAGCAAAGCTGACTTCTGAGTTTATATCGTTTGCAAAATTGTTACTTTTGAAGCTGACATTTGAGCAGCAGTTGGCAGAATAATAAATCTGTTTGTCATTAAATCAGTTAAAAGCAAAACAAATGGAATTACTATGACTGGTTTGGAGGTAATTAGCACATTTTGTTATAGATGAAGTAATACAATAAGCTTGATTTGAAATTCATCTTTGTGGGCAGTCCTTTATTTTGTTAAGATGCTATTTCTATTTCAAATACTTCTAATTTAAACATTATTTCATCAGTACTTATTTCTAATTTTCCACAACTGAGGAAGATATTTGGTACTAGGAACTGTAATTTCTGCAAGATTATTTTGACAGTCTCCAATTGACATTTTGGAGAACAATTCCTGTTCTTTCTACACAGAAAAGAAGCATTGAGTGACACACTACTTTCCAAAACTAAACAACAACAAATATTTTCCTTTGTATTTAATTAGGACTACTGCAAACTCTTCTTACTGGTGTCCAGAGAAGAATAAAAATGTCTCATAATTTTGAACCACAGCAATTCATCTCTAAAATTGAACACATCTAATGTTTGTGTTGATTTTAAAATTACAGGAAAACGTTATGCTGTATAACCTTTAGCAATGTTCAGAATTGGCTATTAAAAATTATGGAAATACACAGATAAAACCATCAGTTTAGCTTCACACCAGAAATTTTTTACTTTCTCTTCTGTTCAGTGAGGAAAAGAAGGCAGATGTCATTTGAAGGATTTCTAAGGTACATGAACTCAGAAGACTGTTCGATATTTAAAGGCGAGCACAGGACCGTCTACCAAGATATGAACTACCCATTATGCGACTATTTTATTTCATCTTCTCACAACACCTACTTGATATCTGACCAACTAATAGGACCCAGTGATTTATGGGGATATGTCAGGTATTTAGAAACTGGTTTTTAGTATTTTAAACGTTCTGTAGGGGCGATGCTGTTATTTTTAAGTATAATGATTCTCAAAACCCAGAATAAAAAGGTCCTTTCAAACATTTCTTCTATTTTAAGCCATCATCCCAAATTTCTTTCTTTAAATCTTTGACCCTCATTTTTAGTCTCTTAACATGAATTATCTGAATAACCTTCATTACTCCTTAATGCTCTAATAAAGTTGATTACCTAACATGCCCAAGATGAACAACAGAAAATGTAGCTTTGTCTCATATCTTTATAATTCTATAGGATTTATTTTCTTCTGTGATGAAAAAGTAGGTGGGTTTTTTTGGTAATTATTCAATGTACTTGTAATCAGAAATACAGCAACTTGTATAAGAAAGTGTGGTATCTTTCTTTTGACTAAAATTGTTTCTCTTGCTCTTTTGAAGTGCTCTCTTAAAGGGATGTCGTTGTCTGGAAATTGACTGCTGGGATGGCTCGAACAATGAACCTGTTGTGTATCACGGTCACACTTTAACAAGCAAAATTCAATTTAATTCTGTAATTCGAGTGATAGACAAGTATGCATTTGTGGTATGTATGTATATGTATACACATATATATGTGATGGTGGCTTTAACAAAGCACATGGACATGGTTGTTTCATGAGTGATTCTCCAGGGAAAAAAAATATGAAACAGAGACACTGCTTGTAGCAGTGGACATTGTTGAAACAAATTATGGAAAAAAATGCTATCTGTTCCTAATATCATTTTTAAATTTTTATTTAAGGAACGGTAAACATGTTTTGCTGATAATGATTGTAAACCAAACGATGCAAGGAATCAGAAGGTCTTACTCAGCTTGTTAGGTCAAATTATCAGTTGAAGTCAGTTAAGCAAGGACTGAGTAAAAAGTGAAAAACTACTTCAGAATGAATCTGGTGTTTTACTCCTATCTTTTCATTTTTTTACTTCACTTACTCTTCTATCAGTCTGACTTATATCCTCTGCTTGAATTTACGAAATAGAGAAAAATGTTAGATTATAGCTGAGTTTGAGACTTACTCTGGTTTCCACTGCCTCCCTTTTTATTTTGAATTCAACGCTTGATAAAGCTTACCATCTAATACTCTCTTTTTGTCAGGTGACTCATTAAGGCAATGTCACTTCTGCCTATCTCTGGCAAAGCAACGAAAGCTGGAGAGCTTTTGGCACTGTCTCAGTCTTTTGTATAGGTTTCTGGCAAACCTCCTGCTCAAATGAAATCCTGAACAACTATTAAGATAACTCTTGTATTCAAGGCAGCATTATGTGTGTGACTATATAAACATTGTCCATCTACCTAATGTGATAATTCCTTGTTGGGACGACTTAGTCAACAGAATTTCAGAGCAGTTGTGGTATAACCTTTAGGTTAGAGCTTCTTGAAAAGAAAGAGCTTCTTGGGAATAGTGGATTTTAAGTCTGAAGAGATGAATATTTCTTTAATTTTGAAAAACACCAAAATGCTCAACACTGATGTTTTTAGAATTTGGAATGTTTTAAGTCTCCTTTGAAATTACCCTAAAATATTTTTTGTGCTTTAGTGTGTTTGGGAGGTTTTAGCTCATCCTCCTTTTTTGGCAGATGACATTCTAATTCTTACTACTTTTTTGGAAGTTCATTTGTTGAGAAACACTTTTTGAGACGCATAGTAGGCAATACATTGTTCTTTAGAAGCTCTGTGTATCAGCTGAGCCACTAACTCTGTAAGAAATTCTGCTTTTTGCTTCTGTACTCTGCACTGTGCAATGAATCAGCCTGATTTTTGGCTATTTTACTGCTTATTTTCTTTCTACCTTTTTTAATATCAAACATTAATCAGTATGTTAAATGTTTCTGATAAATTATTTTCTATGGATTATTGGGCAAATACACTTCAATATGCGCTTTCCAAAGATCAGCACAGATATTACCTGGTTTCTGTAATGAAGTATTGTGTCCTTCTTAACTGATATTCAGTTGATTTTATTTTTTTAATATCTGTGTATGTATAGCCCTGTTTTAAACCCCACCCTTAACTTCCTGAGGATGCATTTTTTCCTATTCTTCAGTTGAGCTTTCTCTTTTCCATAAACATTGTGCACTTTTTTATTGTTATTAACCTGAAACAACTGATTTATATTCTGAAAGTTTTGAAAATAAAGCAAAATACAAATTACCAAGGGGACTTTTGTAAAGTATTTTGGGAAATCAAGTAATCCATTTTTTATCTATTAGTAAATAAAACCTTTAAATTATATTTCCAGGCATCTGACTATCCACTTGTACTCTCTTTGGAGAACCACTGCAGCCCTGAGCAACAGGAAATAATGGCAGAACATTTAGAAACTATTCTGGGTGACAAACTTCTTACTTCAACAATTGGTGATACAAATGTAACTCAACTGCCTTCTCCTGAGGTAATAACATTGCATTTTTCTCTGTGAAAGATAGGGGGAAAGAAATTATTTAATTCTTTTTTTTTAGATCTTCTGAAATTGAATTTATGAAACTGCTCATAGGGTGTCTGAATAGACTTCAGGTGGTAACAAAAAGTAGTTAACCAACAAAATAGAAACCATATGAAAAGATAAAGAAAATAGAAAAAGCAAAAATTAATCATGTGGATTGATATAGACATTTTTTATTTAAAGGAAAACTGTTTTCAGTGCGAGGCTGAAGCATGAATTTGTTAAAAGCTAACATACTAACATTTTAGCAAAGCTTTACATCTTGCAGTTCACATCAATCCAACTTCTGGTGCTTTGGATACACTAAAATTTTTATTTTATTTTATATACAAATAGAGTTAAGTGAAGTTTGGGGTTTTTAGTTTATTTTATATGGAAACATGGCAGCTGCAGTAATGTGTCTTGTTGTTTTGAACCATACTTACTCACACTGAATAAACCTGCATATCAAAAACTGAGAAGAGGAACTGAAATTAGTCTGATTTTTTTTTTTTAAGTAAACTATTACTTAACATGAATTAAGTTATCACAGGGTGGTTTGCCTACAGTAGTCCTCTATTGGAGACTTGGTAGTCGAAGCACAGAAAGACTATCTACCTTTCAAAAGGGCAGATTTATATACAGGGAATGACTTGCCAAAGATTGTAGAACTAAGTGCTACTGAATCTGAACTCTGAATCTGACAGCTATGCAAACACCTGATTAATTTAATTTTGGAAATTTCAAGTTACTGACACATTGTGTTATAGTGAACAGCTTCAAAGTGTCTGCTGTCCTGTAAAGTCAACATTTTGATGTTAAACTGAACAATTCTCCTCTCCTTTCTACTCCTCTCATTTCCTCTCCTGAAATAAGGCTTCCAGTGTTTTAGCTTTAAAAGAGGAAACATAGTATAAATTTTTAATCAACATTATGCTTTGAACCAAAATTAAAAAATCTTCACTTTATACATGTTAGTGTACCTGTGTTCTGCTAATTTATTTATTGTTCCTTAGATTGAATGAATTTCCTGAAATTTAAACATGTTATTGAAATGGAAAATTGAATCTACATTTTTTGTTGATAACAATGTTGATAGAACTATTTCACTGAGTTCTGTTACTGTGAAAACATTCTCTCTTTCTCAGTGTTTGTTTCCCTAAGGCAGTGTTTCTCAGCTGGTGGCTTGAGACCCCTGGGATATGAAGTCAGAAAAGGCAATTAGATGGGTGTTGAAAATTTTATTGCAAACTAAAACAAATAAATTCCCATTGTTCCAGTCTTTGCATATAATTTTTTTTCAAGGACAAAAGATTTTTCGTTAATCTCTTATAACACACAATACGTGCATACATACAAAATAGTTAGTTAGGCTTGTCACTGCTATCAGCGATATATAACATATTTTATATCTTTTTTTTTTTTTTTCAATAACTGAAAATGGAATAATGCAAATGAAAATGTAGGGAGGAAACACTGCAATAAGGAAACACAACACCCACAGAGATGTATTTTTTCAAAGACTTTGTCACGGAAAAAAGTGTTTTAAAAAGGTGTGTTCGAAAGACTTGAGGCACTGGAACAGGTGCCCAGGGAATTTGTGGATGCCCCATCCCTGGAAGTGTTCAAGGCCAGGCTGGATGGGGCTTTGAGCAACCTGGTCTAGTGGGAGGTCACCCTGCCCATGGCAAGGGAGTTGGAACTAGATGATCTTTAAGGTTCCTTCAAACCTGAACCATTCTATGATCCTAGGATTCAAAAAGAAAGTTTGGGACCTTGTGAGTATTCAAGGTCTGGGTAAATTCACTATCATTTGAGTGAGCCAGATGCTGAACTTTGTCTTATGTCTGCTTTACTTAAGCAGCACAAAAGAGATGTTACAGAACCATAAATGATTTTAAAATGTTGTTTATGAGAAGGATTCTGTCAGTGTAAAAAAAATATTTATCACCCATATTATCTACTGTTTCACTTTTTTTAAGACAGAGCATTAGCAAGAATAAGGAAGCAGCTAGTGCATCTGGTATGATTATATAGGAACTTAATTGGTAAAGTCATCCTAGGAAGAAAATTGTATCAAAAGTGTTAACACCAGTAACAGAGTAAGAGTATTGTTCTTTAAACTTGACAGTCTTCTGATTTCTAATATGTCTAATGAAATGTAGTAAGTGTCAGGATGATTGAAGTTCATTGTAATTGCTCAGATATGAGATTGGTTCAACAGAATTATGTGCTCATTTTCATGGCTCAAGCGCAGTAAATACATTTGCTTAGAGGGTAATACAACTGATAGCCTGGTAACTCACTTTGAAAAAAAATTGCTATGAATAATACACTCAGGGGAATTGATGTACTTGCCTGTGTAAGCACTCTTATTAGCAAAACTCTCAGCAGATGACTATCTATCAGTAATATATTCACAGGCAAAAAATTTCGAAACTTTCCTATGTAACTCATCTGTATTTATATGTGAACCTGTATCTTCAATTGAATATTGAAATTAAAAAAAGAAACAGAAAATATAGCAAACCCCCAATATTTTTTAAAAAGAAATTATTATATGCTCTAATAGGTCTTAAGTTTTCTTTTTAGAGTCCTGTTCAGCATGTTCTGTGGCCAACATACATTCCTTTCTCCTAGATTATTAGCTTTTTCCTTAGCATGTTTTATTGGATATGCTTTTAAAGTCTGTTCTAAATATTAATTAAAAATGATGATTTCTTCAATGTTGTTTCATTTTTTAGACCGTTAAACTGTCTAATATTAAAGCAAAATAAAAATCGGTGGAGAATTGCTTATGTGCTAAAATATTTACTTCCTTTGATTATAAATGAACATGAATGTCACTCTAAAGTAACTTGGTATTAGGGTGAATATACTTCAAGTCACTTTTTGTGCCTCTGTGTGTGTATCAATTGAAATACTCTGAGTTTAAAAATTAAGGTATTTGGTTTAAAGTTACAGTGCTTTACCTCCATTTTCCCTACGATCTTGTTTACCTCCTTTTGTCATTTTCACCTGTCTTAAGTTGAGTTTTGTTCTCCTCCCTTCTGGTTGGATCAGAGACAGAGACAATTTTTATAATATGCTCTGTTAAAGAATATGCAAGTCTAATAGTATCTCTAGAGACACAGCACAAACCTCTTTACTTCCACATGTGCCTCACATGTCTATAAATGCAATGGGCATACTTCTGTCCCTCAGGTTCTCTGATTGTCTGTCACATCAAGTTATTGACCACTTAGTTGTCATCTCTTGTGTTTATGACCCGTGCTATTGCCTTCTTTGCTAGGCTTTTTTTTTTTTTTTTTCCAACTTGCTTGCAGGATCCCTCAAAGACTTGGCTCTGGAATGACCAGTTCAGAACTCTTTCTCTTTTCTCTCAGATTTCTTTGGCAAGGACCTTCAACTTCCAGCTTCTTCCTGTCACATGAGACTGAAAAATTATGTTTCTTGGGTGGGAAATTTGTCTCATCTGACAGGTGCTGTTGTTGTTCCTAGTTTTGCTCCTCCTTTTGAAAGGGTACATGCAGCTCATGCAAGGTTTCCTTTTAATACCCACCTCTCGATGTTCTTCAAGATCTGACTCAATTGGTACCCAAATGGTATATGAAGTGAAATACCCCATAGTTTCTCCAAATACTTCATAGAAACATTTTCCAATTACAGGTGCTTGCTTAGATTTTGGAGTTGAGGAGATCTCCATGGAAATTATTTTATCCTCTGTTGTTCATCTCCTACTTCTTTTTCTAAGTAGGTTTTGAGCTACAACTTTGTCAGCTGAGATGATTGTGTGTGTCTGGAAGAAAGATTAAAATGCAGAACAAACCCACTCTTAGGTGTTTCCTTCAACCTCAGCTCATGCATGATTCCTATCATTGTAAGTCTAAGTGAAAATCATAAGAAGGTCCAGAAAAAAAAATTCAGTGGTCACTGAAAGCTATTGGTCTCTTCTTTTCCTCAACACTCACTTGCTCTGAGACACAAAACTCAGAAAATTTCAGAAAAAGAGGTTTTTTAATTCTTTGGTCTCAGTCATATATTCACCCAGCAGCTGACTGTACTAGTACTGTTCGTTTTCTGGAATATTACTGTATTCTGTAGTATCTCAACAGAGAATTCTTCCTTTCCAAGTGGGGAAGAGGAAAGAGAAGGCTTTTGCACTGTTTCATTCTTTCATACATCCCTAATCCACTGAGATGAACTGATGCCACTCTTGAACTTGGCCATTCTCTTCTACCATATCTATCCCCTTACCTCCTTATCATCTGGGTATTTTGCCACCCAAAGCCATAGACCCACTACAACCCTCTCCTTGGAGTCTTGGCCACTATGGTGTTTATAAAAAGACTTCATGAACATCCTCTAATATTTACCAGAATATCAGGTCCTTTGAGTCAATTCCCACATTGAATTATATTTGGCATCACTGACTGGTGCCAGACACCTCTGCCGATCGCACCGGCACTCCTGGATTATGCTTATATAATGACTGAATGTAGTGTCTTGTGCAGCAATTTGTAGATGAACTTAGAAAATATTAGAATCCTAGAAGCAGATAATTTTTTTCTTACCCTGCTTAATCTTTCCTCTTTAATGAGTTTGACAGCTACTGAAAAACAAGTAAGCCTCAAATGTAACACACACAAAAGAATGTAAATACATTGATATTTTTGGTGAAGGTTTGCTCCTCAATTATTTTCCATTATAGTACATCAAGCTACCTTGCTCTACTGGCATGATATATACATGAAATTCTTGGGATTATTTCATTACTTGCAGGTTTCCTACCACAAAATTGGAAAGAAATATTGATGCATTGTTAACTGAAAGTAAAGTGGCAACTATTGTTATTTTACAAGTCATATTCAATGTTTACCACACAGCTGCAAGAGCAATTGCTATGTTGGGGTGGTTCAGAAGCATTTCTGGCCACAATCTCCACGGTTTCCCCATAGTTATTAAAGCCATGTTATCTAAATAAAAGACCTATTTAATAACTTCCTTGAGAAAGATTCATAGATGGTCTCCAGTACAACTTCATTCTCTGTGGGCATTTTAAATCCTACTATTAGTGGGAAAACCGACTACTCAATATACAAAGAAGCTTCTCATACACAGTTTTCCCAGAATAGTCACCATTTTAACAGAAAGCACCAGCCTGGGTGAACCAAGTACCAGTCTTCGACATCTAGATATAACATTTGAGTGTGAGTCTAAGAGATTTATATTGCTACTGCACCTTCTTTCTTTCTCTGTAAAGACTTGTCTCACTGAGAAACTTTTGAAACTTGGTTATACCTGACTGTCTATATTCTCTGACAGATAGTTTCTTACTGATTGTAACATCTCACAAAAGGGTAATAGTCTGATTAACCTGTGACTATATGATTCAATTTTCAGTCTAACCATCTCCAAATTTTCCTCTCCCGTGTCTATATAGTCTTATTTTCTTGTTATTGATAAAATAGGACATAAAGATTCTCACTCAGAAATTCAAGATCAAGACTGCTTTAGCATATGCTTCGGTGATGAGATTCATTCTTATTTTTTTGACCTACAAGTCGCATATGCAAATGTCTTGACCAAGTCTTTGCATCAGAAATATCTTTGCTTCTTAGCAAGTCAAAAACATTTCCAGTCTATTGTTTTTCCATTCAATCTGTCTGTGGCATTTATTCTTTACAAAAATGAGAAGAAAGATGTTGGAAATGTAGCATGCCTTGGCGATGACCTCAAAAGTAAGAAAATCAATATTGTTTGTCATAAAATTTCTGGATTCTTTAGGTTGGGTTTGGACTTTGCTCAGTGGTGCACAGTGAAATGGCAATAGGCAGTGGGAACCAACTGAAATACAAAAATTCCATTTAAACATGAGAAAAAGAATTTTTTACTGTGAGAGTAGTCAGGCACTGGAGCAGGTTGCCTAGACAAATTATGAAGTCTCCAACTTGGAGATACTCAAAACCTGACTGGACGCAGCCCTATCTCTTATTGACCCTGCTTTGAACAAGGGGGTTGAACTTGATGGTCTTCAGTGGTCCCTTCCAAACACAGCCATCCTGTATTTATATGATGTGGCTTCCTGGTTTGACCTTGGACCTTCTTCGTGACTTGTCTGGAGGTCACTGGACTGCTTCCTGAATTTTTCTACCATTGGCCAGGCCTGCTGTACTTATCTTACTGTTGCCTTAGTTGGTGAGATCATTGCCCCCTGTCTCCCTTACTGACACTCTCAACTCCTGGGTCACCTTTTTCAGCTGCTGGCCATTGCTACTCTCTGGCTCCGAGTTGTTGCATTCTTGAACCATGAAGAACAGGTTGATTAACAGTTATTTCCAACATATTTGCAGATTAGTCACACCTCATTTTTTAGTCTTAAAAATATCTAAAAATTGCAAAATCATCTGCACCAGAATTTTCTTCAAGACTACTGTCACACGTCTTTTTGATTGCATGGTAAGTCTACGTATGTTTTCATATTTCTCTTACATCTGATGGAATCCTCAGCTAAAACAGGACAAGACATTGCCAGCTAAGGGTCCTGTTTTTCAATGGGATCTAACCTTACTGCCAACAGTTACAATAGGTCAAGACTCTCAGCCACTAGCAAATTGTTCCTGTCTTTATTTTTGAAATTTGGTTCCAGAGTGGGACTGTTATTGTCAAGCAAGATAAATTTTTTCAATGCCTCAAAGGCTTCCCCTGTGTTAGACTTCATGGAAGGTGTCACATCTTTACCCTATATAGGTATTTAAGACAATAATATAATTCTTGAAATAAAAAATTATGTAAAATTTTAAACTGATTTTAACCTTGTTACTTAGCAATATTTTCAGATTTGATATTCCTCTTACTATGCACGTATAGCTGGTCAGGAGAGATACCATACTCAATTGAAATAGAGAAAGCTATTCTCCTCTTTTTAATACTCATGACCCAAGTCCAGGGCTTGTTCTCTACACTTCTGAGGACTGAATTTTTTCCCTTTTCACCTTAATTTATCAGTAGGTGGGCTTGCCTGATCCATTCCAAAGTGATTGTGATTTTGTCTCGGAGTCTTGTTTTACTTCAGCTGTTCTGATTTGTGTTGTACATCACATTAACCAGAACGCCTATTTCATACAATAGCTAAGTTTTGTTCATTTAATTATTTGAATATTTGTTCCAATTGATTGTACTTGAGGCTTTTGCTTGCACCAGCCTTGAACTCCCTTTATGCTCTAGGGAAGATCAATTATGTTTTACATATTTAAAATTTTCAGTATGTTTACAGCTTGTGTATAGGTGCGTACTGACCATGTATTTTAAAAAATATTCTGTATTCTGTATTTAAACTAGAAAAGAAAAGTTGCAGTAAATGTTCAGACTTTCAGCTCGTTATCTGCTTAAAAGATACGAGCATTTGTGCAAAAATGTCTCATGTTTAACACTGCTGATTACCAATAAAGAACTCGAATTTCACATAGTCACTGATTTTGTAACCATACATTTGTCTTCCTTTTTTTTAACATCTGTTTGAAGCTCAGTCTTAACATCCATGGTATACCTTTTCAGATCATGGTTAACTTTCAGTGATTTGGGTTAAATATTATTGTTATCTGCTTCTGGCAAAAAAGCACAAAAATTCATCTTGCTACAATATTTTCTGTAATTGTTTTTGAAAAGACAGCTGCGATTTTAAAATGTTATCTTTATAGAAAAAAAAAAAGATAAATAAATGTTTTTCCTACCTCAGGATATTTACGTCTTTGCCAACAGTTCATAAGCAGAAATTTAGAAACTATCTGACTTACAACATCATGGCCCATTTTTATGTGAGGACAGACTATGGTCTTTTTTTACTTAAAACAAGTTTCCACATAGAAGGCAGTAATACAGCCATAGAAAGGTTTTCCTTCTCTTGTAGGTCTTTTATTTTTTTTTTAATCTGTAGAATTAAATCTTACCTCTGAATAACAAAATACAAGACCAAAAGCAGATAGAATTGCTTTTAAGTATTGGGAAATAGGAATATGCAAAGGAAAATTCAGAACTCTTTAAAATATGAGTAGCATTACTCATATTAAAACTCTTCTAAAAATATCACAGAAAAAAAAAAAAAAAGAGTGCATCAATAAGAAATGAAGGAAATGTTAAAGGACTTCCTTATTCTGAATCACCAGTGCAGAGAGACTAATCAAATCTTACAGTAGCATGGCATTGATAGATATCAAGCGTAGGATATCTCATTCCACTGGCACACTGACAAACTACTAATGCAAGACCTGAAGTGATAAGGGGACTATCAGCAATGGAAGTTGCAATGTATATAAATGGAAAGTCTATTTCTTTGCCTATGGCTCTAATTTCTACTATAAAGCTTTGGTTTTATATATGTTTTTATCATCCATGCTTTTCATCTTTACTTAATGGATACTTTAAAATACAAGGTTTCAGTTATTGTTTATTTACCATGGAAGTACTTGTTCCTTGTTTCTGTAACCTTCCCAGCAGTATAGCCTTCCTTTCCACTAATGCATATGGAACTTAAGGAATATTTTTGTGGGTTACTTTATCTAAGAACCTAAGTCTGTTACTCACTGGCAGTTCTAGCCTACAGAGGTAGAGACAAATGTCTCCTACATAATAGCTGTTTACTGTGAATAATATTTCATAAATCCAAGTTAAATTTACACTCATAGGATTCAAGTGCACAGATGAAAGCCATCTCATGAGAAATTAAAAACTTTAATGAATTTTTTTCCAACTTATTAAATCATGGAAGTTGAAATGCATCCATTCAAAAATAGAGAAACTGCTTAGGCAACAAATTAGCAAGCTATTAATTTCTCTGACCAGGTAAGATCAGCATGAGGATCCATTGTACAATGACATAACAAAACTTCTAATTTGGTACATATGCTAGATAGTTGTGCACAAATGTAATCAAATAGTATAACAAATTTCCAACAGCTGTAATGACAGCTGAAGAAAATGTCGAATTAATATCAGATACATGTCTGTAAGTATCTCTCTATAAAAATGAAATTGTATCTCCTATGCCTTATGTGGACATCACCTCTGACACTTATTTAGCTTCCTATCTTAATCCTGCTCACAGTTTCAGCATCTGTGTATCTGTGTGGTGGAGAGCCTTTTTTTGTGTCATGGGGTTAGATATTCCCATTCTGTTGTGTGCTTTGACCCCAGATTCTGTCTGTTTTACTTGCTTTTGACTTCCATCTCACCGATATCTATCTTCACTTCATTGTGTTATACGTCACTTCATTATACTTAATAAACAGTTTTGTATGCAGGTTAAACAATATCTAGATATGAAAACCTACAATTAAACCGTACATAATTCTAGTTACTACTGTTTAACTTCTTTTTTACAGGAATTAAAATTCAAAATTCTTATAAAAAATAAAAAAGTTGGAACAATTGAGGAAGGTATGCTCAGGAGAGAACATGACAGTCATGGTGAGACAGGGGAAGTTTCTGATGTTGAAAATATCACTGATGAAGATGAGATGGAAGACAAAGCCCCTCTTTTGCCTAAGAATGATTCCACAAAAAGAAAAAATGAACAAAATCCTCCAGCCCCACCTCGCAAAAAGGCAAAGGTAACTTTTGTCTCAATTGAATTTAGAAAACACATAGATGTGTGCCAGCCTTTTTTAAAAAAAAAAAAAAAAAAAAAAAAAAATATATTATCTTAAAATGGAGGCTAAATTTAAAAGGTAGGCTTTAAAATTACTAAGAGCAATATATTTTGGAATTATGATTTTTAGCTCAAGGTTTCAGGGTTTTCCTGATCCTTACAAGACACTCCAAACTGGAGCATATTTTAGCATCCGACTAAAATCAGCCCTTCCCTGTGCTCCCATCCTAAACTCCATCTGCATTTTTCATGTTCAATTCTTGTGCTTGTCCCAGGTGCTCAGTATCACAATAGATCAAAGATAAACTTGCCCAACAGCTTTGTTGGTCTCAAGGCCCTCCTAGAGATATGAAAGGAGAACATTGATAGCAGCTCCTGATGATGAAGGACAGTTTACTGTCTATTTCTTTCCACAGTCCACCAGTCTATCATGGAAATTTTGAACAGTTGCCATTCCCCTATTTTCTTTTCTTCTGGATTTATGCATGAAATTAAGTCTAGAGTTCTGGCTGTGCTAAACCATTTTTAAGCACTTATAATAGAAAAAGTATTTTCGCATTTATCATGTAGAGACTTAACATTAAATACTATTTCTGAGAGTGTAAAAATTGGATGTAATTTTCTTCTTAATATTCAAATTAAACTTATTCATTTTTTAACCAATTAGTGCTTCTCTGCTATGGAAATCTGTTGCTCCATCAGGGTTCAAAATGCTTTGTTAAAGATTTTCCAGCAGGCAAGAAGCATCCAGTATCTAGTCACATTTGCACATCATGCTCTGATTATCTGAATGCAGATAAACTGGCAATGCTCCTCAGGGCTCAACGTTTTTCCTGAGAGGCCCTATCTCTTCCTCTGTGTTTCTTTTCTCTAAGCGATTTGAAGGTCAAGATCTTTGCTTCTTTTCTTTTGATCAGATATGAAGAGATAGTAAGGAAAAACTCCAGGGGAGAATGGAGTCCTCTTTGCATAGGGAAGGCCAAATTTCCAGATAATAAGATCACATATATTTGTAAAGACTGGAACATACACCACAGACATCTTGATCAACGTTAGCAACAACAGTTAGAGGAAATGGGTTCTGTGGCCCCACTCTACTGGAGAGGGAGAATTTATTCTGAGGTTCCCCTCTATTACTCTATTGACGGGTAGGAGAGCATTTGAATCCACACCCAAGAAAATCTAGAGGTGCAGTTGTCTTTGGCTGTGTCACTGCCTTCCACATCAACAGAGTTGTACTATTCAGGAGTTCTGTGCCAGTAGACACTTATTGCTCTTTATGGGACATAGCCCCAGAACAATTAACGCAATTGAATTTATCGTAGTTTATGAGCCACAAGCAAACAATCCTTATTATTTTGTCAGATGAGAATTTGCCTTCAAAAGCTCTAATAGAATGTAAACATTATTAGTACCATCAGATCTTTGCTGGCTGCTACCACTGATTACGTCACAAGTTCATGCTAAGCAAAATGAAGGGGTCACACAGTACCTTAGTTTAAGAGATAAGAACCTGGTAAAATTTCAGTCATTTCACTGTACAGCAGCCTTTGCTTTTGCTTGCTTTGGTAATGGAGCAAGACTAAACAAAGACTCTGAGCAAAGAACTTTCAATCTTAATTAAGAAGAACAGAGTTTTCCTAACTTTAGAGCAATGCTTGGAGGGATATAACTATGATTGATTTGCTTGGCAGGGTAAAATATTGTTATTCTACACTTTGTAGAATGCTGAGTTGAGTTTGTGCTATTGATGTATAGTTACTCATGCTCTTTTTTTTATTTTCTGAAGTACTTCCTACAATATACCTTTTCTAGTACTTTATCTGTTTGGTAATATAAAGTTGAAATATATATTTTAAGTGATTAATGTTAAGAGCCACGAAAAATTATGTCAATTTACATACCAGTCTCAGAAGCAGGGAAATTATAAAGCCATCCAGCAGCACACTGTGCTAGGAAGCACTGGAAGTGTCTGTCCATTTATCCTACAATTGCTATGATGAACATAGAAGCAACACCCTTAATTGTATCTGACTGGATCAACTCTCATTATCAAAATGTATATCTTAAGCTAAAATATCCATTAATTGTGATACATTTTCCCATGCTTTATGAATCAAAAATGATAGTTTCTTCTGAGTTGTTAATAATAATAATGAAATATGTGTTATTGTGATTTTTTTATTCTCCCATTATTTTATATTATGATTATTAGATGAAGAAGGTAAAAATTGCCCTTGCGTTGTCAGACCTCGTGATTTATACCAAATCTCGGAAGTTTGAGAGCTTTGAGCATTCCCTAGAAAATCAGAAGTGCTATGAAAACAACTCGATTGGAGAGACGAAAGCACGAAAATTTGTAAAACATTCAGGTAATTTATTTTGATTTAATCAGATAAAAGTTACAATGTTGCTATGGTTCACTGCTTAGGCATTGGAAGGGTTAAAATTTTATGAAACACATGCTGTCCAGTTTCATTTGGTTGTATTTATAACAATGATTTAGCACTATCTGTCATTTGCACGGTATTTTTATAATTCAGTTGGTTTTGTGAGGAAAATTGAAACCCAGCTTTCCTTTAATTACATGTGGTTTTATAAGAACAAATGTTAACATAGTGCATAATATGTATCACCAGCTTTTGATTCATTGTTTTCTGCATCAACTAATTTAGAAGTTACAGTCAATACTTGAAAATGTGTGGAATAGATTTCACCTCTCCCGTGTATGGTCCATAGTACTCACTGGAGTTTGTCAGGCAGTATCCCTGGCTTTGATGATAACTGCAGACGAGAGAACCTGCATTGATGAAGTGAACAAACCCCATAGCAGGCAGTTTGCCTCCATTGGACCAAATCTTTCATACCAGCCTGGTTGGGTTATTCAAAACTCATTCCGTGTTGGAGCGTCTCCGTTTGGTGCCACCAATACAGTACAGCCTCTGCTGTTTTAACTCCAGTTGTCTGCCAGGAGCTAAGAACAGAGATAACTGACCATGGGAATGAAGTCTGCCACAGGCCCATTCATTCAGGGCCAGCCCAGCTGCCATCCCACCATGTTGTGGAGATGATTCAATGATTGGTGAGGTGAATGGCGCTGAACGCCATCAAAATAAGTAGGCTTTTGCCACTCATCTAGAGCTAGAGTCCTCTCTGGTCATCTGTTGAACTAGATGTTCAATCTAGTG
This sequence comes from Tringa tobata, assembly GCA_033628505.1. NCBI lineage: Eukaryota > Metazoa > Chordata > Aves > Charadriiformes > Scolopacidae > Tringa > Tringa tobata. Next base: position 2,074,043 of record JAHREE010000343.1, on the reverse strand, counting down.
AACATAAAAATAGTTCCATTAAAAAAAAAAGGGGGGGGGGGGGGGGACAGAGGGAGGATGGAAAGGATCAGAGTGATGATCCTGGAAATGTAAAGCTTTCCATTTAATTACTAAACAGGAATAGTGTAGAAAGAAGTCATTTGAAGTTTCCCAGATCTGTTTAGTTTATGCCTTTGTGGGAGGGAACACTGCTACAAGGAAGAAAATCAACTCACTTGAGTTAAATGTCTTTTAGAAATGTGCCGCTCGCTCGGCTTGAGATTCTTCAGTCATTTTATTTAAACTTCAAAACAGCAATCAAGCCAAGGTCATTTTGGGATGATTTTTTTTCCTATTGAACTATAGAAGAATGAGTGGGCGTTTTGATCAATTTCTTGTTTTGTGTCTTTTCAATTTTCCATGAGAACATAGTGGGCATTAGTATATAAACCATATACTTACCTAACAAAGAGGTGATGAAACTGAGTATTTCCTTGAAGTAAGTATTTCCTTGGTTGCTGAAGCTTTAACAAAAGCCTGCACTATAGAGAGAAATACTGTTACATGTTCAAGTTTTAAAATAGGATTTCAGCCGTATCTCAGAGCAGCCCATATACTAATGTTAACATGCATAGAATTGTCCTAATATATAAATACATTGATATGATATACTGATCATGTTAAAAAAACATAATTTCTGGATCAGATTATAATGTTTTATTATTATTTATTATTTTATTTATTCAAATAAGATCTCTTTATTAATAGTTTATCTTACCAAAGTTTTATCATTCTCTTTTTCAGCTAAAGATTTTGTTTCACATACTTCAAGATTCCTTACAAGAATCTACCCCAAAGGAACAAGGACAACCTCTTCAAATTATAATCCACAAGAGTTCTGGAATGTGGGGTGTCAAATGGGTATGTTTGCAGAGACTGTTGCATTCCAGGCTTTGCATATTCCTTCCTATATATTTTGTGTTTTATAAGTCACATATTTTCCCTCAGTAGCATCGCTTTCATTTTGTGTTATTTAACTTTCTCCTTCAGTATACATAGGCTAGCAATTTTACACCCTGGAATCTAGAATTCTGATATAGAATAACTAAGGGAAATATTTTCATATATTCATCCTTGTAATTAGCTACAATTAGGACTTAATTAATTATAAATATCACTTTCTGTTAAATAGCTATATCTTATCCCAAGTATAATTCATTAATTCCTTTAAACTACTACTTTTTTTTCCTATTTGATAATAAGAAAATCACTAGTAAGAACAATTCAAAATTTTAAAATTTTGAACCTTATTTTGTATTAAGATGCCCTAAGATTAAACAAAGCATGATTTTATCTCGTGTAACAGTTTAGCAAAAGCACATATATAAACAACTTTTAACAACTAAAGCAGAAATGTATTGGTTTTCTTCATATATTATCTCCTTTTTTATTAATAATTCTATGATATTTATATGTAGGTCTCTGTGAGGAGAGTTTAAATGATAATTTATATTTTGCTGCCTTTCTATTCAGGCTGAAATTATTATGTTAACTATGTTACCTCAGGTTTTGAGGTAAAAGTGAGCATACTTTGCATTAAGCATTGTACTGACAAAAAAAATTTGCAATACACCTTTCAAGAAAATGAAAATTACTTCATTTTGCATGCTGTATTAATCAAATTCCACAACCTCCATGTTTATTTCTCAGCTGTGGCAAAGGTATAAATACAGCATTTTTATAAGAGAAAATGGGAATGGTAGCTTCTTATTCTTCCCTTTTTTTTCCTTCTTTTTTTTTTTTTTCCTTTTCCCCCTTTTTTATTATTTCACTTTTAAAAAAAAAAAAAACCCACATATTTTTCAGCTGTGGTGTAACACTCCTTTGTAGTTAGCATGGGAATTGAATTAGCTGTGTAAAGGTGGGAATTGTTGGAATGCAATTGCATTTACTTATTCTTAAGTTGGCCCTATAACATTGAATAAAAAGAGATGATGGAAAGATATATATATATATATGTGATTTAGGAATGTTTACACAGCAATGAAGACTCATCTGAAAGATCTGTGGGGTTTCAATGGTTTTGTGTGACTGAGGTGGCACAGGTGCAGGAGATGTGGGTACCACAATTACTATTGGTGCCAAGAATTCCCAGATTATGGTATGCTGCTGCAAAGAAGCACTCAAATGCTCCTGGTCAGCAGACTACCCAGCTGGGAGTTGCTGGGAGTTTCTGGTGACTGTATAGATGAAAAGTAAGTTTAGTACCTTAATTTCCAGTACAAAGTATATTTGTTCCTGGGCAGTGAAATAAGTTCTATTTCTTTTCATTTCAAGTTAGTTTTTAATTTGAAATTGTTAAAAAAATGAGTGACTCTTCTACTCAGCAAGCTTTGCAAAACCTCTCACCTGTAAGCACTTTCCCCTTTTTAATGGGCCATTAGAGCCCTCACATTAATGGCCTTGGAGGCCATTAAAAGGCCATCTTGCCTTCACATTTTTTGTTCTTTAGTTTAAAAGATTCTCAGTTACAGTACATTTTTCTAGGTCAGCCTGTTGTACCTTCTTCAGCCTCAGGTAAAGTAAAGGACAATATTCTTTGCATCCATATATATTCGGTCTTTTATTCTGATTCGGTACCAGGGCCACCTGAGGGAGACTGTGGGGTGAGCAGGGCAGTTTGCCGAAGGCAAATGTATGGTTAGTGAAACGTATGGTCTCGCCTTGTTATATGACAATATGCACTCGTACAGAGACGGGCACAGATTTCACTTTGCCTGTAGGACCCTGGAGCTTATGTGCATCCTTGCTCCAGGCTTCCTTTTCACTTGTTTCCTTTCTCGGCTCCCAAAATATCTTCCGTTTTAAGTTACTCTCTCAGAAGTGTTTTTAACAGTGTGCTATTTCCAATCAATCATGCACGTAAATATTATCTATTGTTTAACTTCCTAGTGTATCCCCAGACACCCTCCTACAATTATCGAATTTAGTGAAACTGAGGCACGATGCTCCTTCTGAGATTGCTGCACCTGTGTCTGTGGCCCTGCCACAAGCAGTGGAGGACATCCCCAAGCCCAAATTCTTACCATTTGCTGACCCCACCCTGAGCCTGGCCATACTGTCAGGGCCACACTTGTTGAGTTAATGTGGGAAACAATGAGAAGGGAGATTGTGTGAATTCTCAGTGCTGGCTGTTCAGTGATGGAACTGAAATGTGCTCAGCCCCTTCCTCCAATTCTCACATTGTTACAAATTCTGCTTCTCGTCCCGAGTGTTGTATTAAGGCATGGCTTTACAACTACAGTAGGAGTAAAAAAAAATTGCTAGTTAGTATAAATTCTGTTTGTGTCTGTGTTGTCATAAACATTTATTTATAGTACAGATTTGGACTTGGGCTAGGCTATTGCTGGAAGTATCTTGCCATTACCATACCATTTGAAATTGGTTTGATTATATTCTATCCTTGTGGTTGATTCTCACTTAGCACAATGGGACGCTGTTGTTGGCTTATTTACCTGGGGTGGTGCACTGTCTGTATACTATCTGCATTGCTATTAAAAACCAGTAAGTTTATTTCATGCTCAGAGGAAGTACTGGACCGAGGTCCTTAATTTAAAATTGAACTAATCTCAGGATTATCGTACTGCAGTTTACTTTTTTTTTTTTTTTCTAGCCTTTAAATCTCCACACTGATCTCTGCAAAGAATAGCCATTTGTTAGATCTCAAAGAGACTGAAGTCTTTCAAAACGACTACATTGATTGTTGACTCAGAGTATACTTTAATGAAAAGTCATCCTAAACATTAGTATACAAAATTGCTATATAGGGGCTTTGAGCCCCTTCCTGGAAGAATTGAAAATATGCAGGAAGTGGTTAGATCTGCCCTCTTGGTCACATCATTTGCATCTTCACTTGAAGAAACATTTTTCTCATGGGAATAAGCTGATTACAAGCAATTCTCCACATATATTATTTCCAAGCTATGCCAGATCTATTCTTGATTCCCTAATCTGTTTTAGATAACTGTTTGGCAGAAATATGACTGTGCTTCACAATGCAACTCCCAAAGCTCCACTCACTGAATCTTCTGCTGATGTCCTTCCACTTATTTAATGCAGATTGTTAAATTTTTGTGTCTGTCCTGTGTCCATATAACCCATATACCTTCCCTGTATCCTGACCATTGCCCTCTACGTCCCATGCACAGAAGCAATCCCTCCAGATCACTTCTACTGGTTGCCTAAAACCATTCATGGGACTCTCAGATTTCTCTTATGTCACCTATTCCTGTTCCTCAGCTTCTCTAACCCTCCCCCAACATGTGCTAGCTTACTCTTCTCACTTTAAGTTCCTCTAACATCCATAACTGCTCTGGCTGCTTAAAGAAAATATATTAGGTTTTGTTCAAACCTACATATAGTACTGCATGGCAGGCCTCTACATCATGTAAATGCTGAGAGCTGAGTTCTTCCTTCGCTTTTCCAAGTGATAGGCCCAAACCAGTGTTCTCTTCTGTACCTTGCCAGCAATTTTCTCTAAATTGGTTGGAACATATTAACTCAGAGCAGCCTGGCACTCCGCTAAAGCAGGATGAAATGGTCCAACAGGCTCAAGATTTGTTGAGGCTAAGGACAAGAATTATGTAATTGTGTAAACCTAATTTCCAGAGGAAGGCAAGTTAAAAACCACAGTAAAAAGTACAGTTTCCACAAAATCGCTTTTGGATATCACTGTGCACTCGGTGTCCATTTTCTGAAAATTGAGACTCATAAGAACAGGATAGGTTTTGTGAACAAAGAGGTCTTATGGAGAAAAATATCTACAATAACTTTTTATAGTCTGGGAAAATTAGTATGCCTCCCGCATACAGCTGCAGTGTAGCACTGGAAAGAACTGGTTTGGCGCATCCATATCCCCTTTTTATTTAGTAAATAAAATGGAAAGTAAAGATTTATGCAGAGGAAGAAAATTCATGACAGTTATTTAGATAAACAGATATCAATTGTATTATATTGACTGAGAAAAACAGAGAGGAAAAAAAAAAAACGAACCAAAAGGAAACCTCAGTGAAAATAAAAATAGAAAGACTTAAATATCCTTTTGAATACATCCTTTGCATGCAATAGAAAACATTGTCCATGTATCAAAACAGTCTGCAGGAGTGACCAAAACATATCATAAGTTATGTGACAAAGCCCCGGTATGGCAGGTACAGAATTTTGTTTTAGAAGAGGCCATATAGAGCATATGTTTTCCGGATCACTCAGAAAAATTTATATGCTACTATGAAGGTCCCACTACTTGTATGATGATTCTCATTGTAAGTTTTGTTTTGGCCTGTGAGATCAAAACGCAGCTTGGCAATTTTGTCACACCTGTTTTGTGGCTAAATCTTATGTGCAATAATATGACAAAAAATAATGCATTAAAAAGTGGGATAGAGAGAATTCACTAATGAGTTCTGTTTTTATCCTCTGAAGAGGAAAAGAAACCCACTAATTTAGTTTTTGGTGTGCCTCACTGGTACAATTTAAAGTGACTGTCAATCTGACCTTACTTGGGCTCTAAGGGAGTGAAAACAGAGGCAGACTTTGGAAAACCCCATGAAGAAAACAGAGGGCACAGGATCACTAATTTACTCTGGGATTCTCAGTTGTATGTTTTCTGTGAAACCATATTTTCCTTTCTCGCTGGACAAATGGCAAAACTAGAGACAACATGACTGGGTTTTTTTTATTATTTTTTTCCTAAAGAAACAGATTATATTTGACCATGAGAAGTTTAGATATTTTTTCAATCTTACTAAACACTATACATTTTAGAATATGTGATGGAGTGTCAAATTTAGTAAAGGAATTTATGAGATAATGAAATTGAATTTAAGGAAAAACACAGGCTCTTCTATTAAAAGTTGGTGGACTACTACTTTGTCTTATAGATTTAATTAGTTTTTCAGCATAATAATTTTATATTCTTGGATATTATTTTTACTGAGTTTTTTTAATAACACAGCAAAAGTTTAAAGTAAGCAGTTTCAATAACTTTTTTTTCCCAGCAGTTAATGCAACATCTCAAAACAAATTGAGTATTCATTACATTATTGCTTTGAATTACTGTTGCTTGAACTTCTGGTGAAATTAGTGAAATGACATGCTTTAGTGTTTTTATTTTTATGTCTGGTTAGGCTATTAAAATACCTCAAAGCTCTTTGCAGTATGTGCCATTGCAGCAAGATACTAAGTGAGCACTCTAAATCTAGTATTGTGTTCCTTAAAATCTTACAGATGACTGAACTCTAAACATTGCTTGTGACGTGTGAAAGACAGATACATCACAGCATTTCATCTTTGCTCATTCTGCATCTAAAAGCCTAATAGTTAGCCTCTAGCCATTAAACTTCAGCTATCTTTCCAAAAGGGACTCTGTATTTTGTCCCAAATTAAAATGCCTCTTCTGCTCAAAGGAAGGGGATGAATCTGACACGTCATACACCTCATGGCAAAAACATGCCCGGGCTGTTCTGTACAGATGTCCTTCCAGTCTGGAGCTCATTCTTTATTTGGGCTTCCTGTGGCCTTGTCCCACAACTGACTCATGGAGAACATGCTCTAAGAAAGACATGAAAGATTAGCAAGTCAAGCAATGCCCTGGAAGAATGAAATGAGAAGGTATAGGATGACTTGGTGGCCCACTCCCTCTCAAATAAGGTTTCAAGGACAGTCATCATAGATCTGCTCCCGGCTTGCCTAAAGGGGGTTGTGAGGTGTCAATACCTATATTATTACTTTCTTCCTAATATGATTTTAACAGTCCAAAAGTTCGTGTTTAGGAAGTGAAAACTAGATCTTGTACAACTGACATAAATCTTATTATATACTATTGAATAGTGTGTTGTGTAAAGATAATACTAAGAAGCCAAAGAAAGCAGTGTGTTTATTATTAACAAAGTCATGTAGTTGGAAAAAAATATGCAGCTGTAATAGGCCATCGTGATTTATGGGACCCAAAAAAAGTGTTGCTTCATCTCTTAATGTTTGCTCCCAGAAGTCCCCACCCCAATGGGGCAGCTGTTAGAATTGCACACTTCAGGGTTATGATTAATCTCACACTTAAAGTATGGATCCATTTTTGCTTATGTTGTCCCTTAAACTTCATAAACTGGTTCCTCACCAGCCGTAGTGAGGCAGCTAACTCATGTCTGGACATCTACAAGCTAGGTGGGACAATATCACCCTGATATATTAAGTTACCTAAATACGCTCACCTTTCCTTTGGAAGAGCTCCAAGGGCAGGGAGGTGTTTTGAATAAAGGTTTCACGTTTCTCTTGCATTAAGGCCTCTAACAGCCAGGTTTATGACAAAGCTCTTGGTTTACTCTGGACTTTGGAGCTTGCATCTTTTTAGGCAGGGTTTTTTTGGGGGTGGATTTGTTTTTGTTTGGGCGTGGGTTTTTTTTGTTTTGTTCTGGTTTTTGGTTTTTTTTTTTTTTTTTTGGTGTGCATAATAAATACTGGAACTTTACTTAAAAGCAAAGAAACGCGGAAATTTCATTTTGCCAGCATTTTGACAGTAATAATGAAAATATTTTTCCCAGCTACCTTCACTAAATTCACAACTGCAGAAAACTAATAGAATGTTAAGTAATTTACCTGAAACCTAGTTAATTTAAAAGAATGACGGTAAAAACTGTAGGGACATAATTGTCTCTAAACTCCTTGTTGACCTTGTTCTAAACCCTGTGTTAGAGACCCAGATTAAAATAGGAAAGAGAAGTTGATAATATACACTGTTCTTCCGAGAAACACAAGGCAAATTTTAAACATTACTTTGGAAAAGTATGTTTCAGGTGTGAAATAAGTGAAATGACAACCAAAAAATCATCAGACTTGCATGGAAATGTAACTTTCAGACTGACACATTAATTAAACAGGAAAAATCAATTTAGATTTTTGACTTTTTAGATTTTTGACAGTTTATCAGAAATGCTTTAGGTACTTTTCCCATGAGAACCTCACAGAAGCGGATCCCTAATTGAAACCAGTTGCAGATACACTTGGACAATGAACGATTTTTAGTCGCCTGACACCTTTTTTCCAGTAGAGCTATTTGTAATTGAGTAGAAACAATGTCAGGAACTATGTACATAAGGATGACTGAATTCTTAACATTTCTGATGACAGTGTCTTTAGAGAAACAGTATTGAATTGGCCCCAAACCAATAAAGATTGACTGCACGTGTTGAGCATGATGTGTCAGACAGTTACGGATCTTACCCAGTTCTTAGAAGAGTAGTCCCTCTTATTAGAACAGAATACCTCATGTTGTAAGTCATTCATAAATGAAGTTTCCGTAGAATAAGATCATCCATTTCAGAATGCGTCAGTGATAAGCAAAGCCAGAAATTATAATTAAGCTTAATAAAATTTGTAGTCTGAATAGCTAAAGCCCATTTTATTCTTCAAAGGGAAGAAAAAAATGCGTAGTTTGACCAAATTTTTTGGTCAGAAAAACATAGAGAACATTTGTATGCCAAAATTTATTAGATTAAATATCAGGAAGAATTTTTTCACTACAAGGGTGGTGAGGCACTGGAGCAGGCTGCTTAGGGAAGTTATTGAGGCGTCATCCCTGAAAGTGTTCAAGACCAGGGTGGATGGGGCTTTGAGCAACCTGGTCTAGTGGAAGGTGTCCCTGCCCATGGCAGGGGAGCTTGGAACTAAATGATCTTTAAGGTCCAACCTAAACTATGCTATGATTCTATGTTACAGTTTACCCTTCTTTCAGATGTCTTCAGTTGGTTTCAACATAATCTGATGACTGAATATCCCCCATTTTTATCCACGTTTTGAGTCAACACGTACTCAGTTAGCATGCCCTTTATTCATGCTACAGATGAATATTTTTAAAAGCCACATACATCACTTTGAAAATAGTAGTGTGGACTACCCAGTCACATAAGGACTTCTGAAAATATTTCTGTAAATCTGGGCAGTGGTTGATTGGGTGCAGCTGTGACCTGCATAGGAGAAGAAAGGATACAGTTATCTCCTAGCTGGGAGTGCTGACATGGAACGAATGCAGCGTCTTCAAATTCAGTCACATAAATCATCTCATAACCAAAGGCAAAATATGACAGATCATTAGGATATGGTCCTGTTTTTGTAGTGTTTTCCAGTCCATGTGGAATTCAGTTCAAATTTGGAGTCTCTAAGGCACAGAAGGTGCATTGCATCCATCGTGAGCAGCCCATTTTAAGAACATAGACAATTGGAAAGAGCTGAGAGTATGGCCCCAAGACTAATCAAAGGGTTGGAAGTGTGATCTGTTCTATCTCTTTAGACTAAAATCAGTGAAGTAAATTACAGAGATAGGAACATTAGCACTGAGTGCTTTTGTGTATGATATTTTTGGAGATTGCATAAAATTCAGGCATTTTGAGATGGATTTTAAATGGCATGAAACGCAATAAAGTAACTAATTCTAAGGAAAATCGGTGAGAAATGTGTGCATATTGGTTTTAAAATCTTCCCTTTTAAATGCAGAAAATATATTAGACCTTATGGCTGTAATATAGCTAATAGAACCAAGAAGCAAAGAATAAAAAATAAAAAAAAAACCAAAAACAATTCAAAAGTCCCAATAGGAATATTAATTGAGAGGCAGCATCACAGACAAAAGACATGCAGTTTTCCTCAGTGGCCTTCAAATCATAGTTGCTTAGAAATCTAAGAACCCCAGTGCTTATCTTGGTTTTCAAAAGCTTTTGCTTTCACTCTAAATATCCATTACATCTTGAATGGTAGTGCTTGTGGAAGATGTTGTATTTGAATTCTTAGACTATGATTAGTTCTGCAATTAGTTGAGGGACTGACTTCAGTTAACTTCTTGAGATACAGAGGTTTGGGATGAAATATACCCTATGTATTCCTCTCTGCATTACACATAGTTTCACCTGTTTGGAGATAGGCTATTTCCCAACTTGCATATGTTATATGAAGTTGTTTACATCCAGAGCCAACAGGGTCAACCATGGCAGCTCTGGTACTTTGCAAGAAGACTTGACTATTAAAAACTCTGATCTGAAGGATATTTGGCCTCATGGTTCCAGGAAGACTCGGTTCTGTTTTAGATGCAGGAACCACACTGAGGAATTCCTTTGCTCAGGTTGTCCTCCAAGCCCAGGCTTTGCTCTGCTGTTTTGATTTTGATGCCAATATTAAAAGCCTTATGGTGCTTAATGGAAGGACAGAGGGGAAAGTTTAACTTAGACAGCTAAACTTCAGATGCTTGTACTTTCCCATGAAAACCATATGTTAAGATTATGCACTGTGACAGTTTCATAGTATTTAGGCTTCTTTCCACAAGATATCAGCTGTTTAAAGCTCTCTTTGTACATGCATTATATTTCTACTGTTTCATAAAAATCACAGTACAAAGCACATTATTGACAGTTCTGATCTTGAATTCAGCAAAACTAAGATGAAACATTGGATAAAAACTCAGTCTTCCCTGCAAGAAGGATATTGCTGTGACCACACTGCCAGACAATGGAAAACAGGTTTTCATTTATGAACCTTGTCATTTCTCAAGAAATGTAAGGGTTATAACTGCATCTGATTAAAAAGAAAACCTGTGCATCGATAGTACACCATAAAGCGTTGTCCTAGGGGGTCCCAAACAGCTATGAACATTGCAAACAGTTGTAGTAGAGGTATGCATCTTGGAGAATATAATTTAAAATTTCACATTCACTTACCTTCATCAGGTTACAACTTGCAATACTGGGAAATCAGTAGGTAATTTAAAACTACTGTTCAGTGTGTTTTTAACTTATTCTAAGGTAAAATTAAATTAAGTAAAAGTATAGTGTTGATATTTGAAGATATCAACCCGTAATAATATTGCTCTTCGCTTGTGTTGCAAAAGTAATTTTCCTAATATGTTAAAATGTAAAGTATTCTCTTTTGCTTGTTTCTGTTGTTAAATCAGGTTTTCCTGCTTAGTAGCCTATGAAGCTTGGAAAATTTAGCAACAGTCTCATTATGTGCAATCATGTAATTTGTTTCATCATGTGTAAGCTGCTATTTGATGCTATGGCTGTTCGATTTGCCTAATTTCAGTCACACTTTTTAAACCACTTATTCTAAAACTATGGCCTAGGAATTACCTATATATTAAGAGATCTCAGGTTATCTGTAGATCATGCCAAGACCTAGGCTTCAAGGGGCCTTAGCATTGCACATCTGCAGTGTTCATTGCACTGCTTGAATCAATGTATTAAGATGAAACAAGGGTTGTACAGCACCACATTTGGGTCTGTTTCTGGATCATCTGTTGAGTCATTAAATCCAAATTGTGAACTACTGCCAAAACTATACCAAGAGAATAATTAGCCCATAAAAAGAAGCAATGGTATGCAATGGGCAATATGAATATTTTGAAATAAATTTTTTGTTGTCAAAGGTAAAATAAGCTTAAAGTTTCTTTGCATAATGACACAGAATCTATGCCTGTATCTACTCAGCATTTAGCTCAAAGCAGGAGTGCATGTTGTGTTTTGTTGCTGGTGGTTTTGGTTCTTTGTTTGTTTGGGGGTTTTTTAGGCAAGGTTCCCAATCGTTCCTATTTACTGCACGTTGGTTCATGTTGCAGAGCAATCTAAGGTAGCACAGATGGGATTCCTTTCAGATGAAACAGAGGATGCGCTCTGGGACCGCTTGATGTATTCCAGCCATTAATTGGTATTGAGGTCATGGGACCAAACTAGGGCTCTTCTGAAGTAATCCCATCGAAAACATGCATAGGGCAAACATTAGGTCTGTAGTACCAGCTGCTTCACTCTACAGATCTGTTCCTATTTGTGTCATTTAATACAGATTTTTTTTAAAAGGTTCATCAAAGCAGTGAAGAAAAAAATAATTTTTGCAGCTAAACAGATCCAAATATCTTGCATTTTCCACATGAGATAAGCATTTCTGAATTCTGCTGAATGTTCACTGAATACATTTGTATTATCTCATTGGAACATTATAAAGGTCCTCTTCCTGAATTATTATGAGGAGTCACTTGTACTGCTTAAAATCTTCATTTTTTTTCCTGCCGAACCATCAAGTAAATGACTTTTTATCATTTTCTATTTAACACATGTCATGTTATCACTTCACTGATTTGACTTTTGTGCATTTTCTATTTTGAAAGTGACAGGAGGCTCCAATGTACTGTAATAGGGGAAAATTTCATTAAACAGGTCTATTTCAATGTTGGCTTTATCTCATGAATTACAATATCCTGTTGATGAGAAGTGTGTTATTTTATTATTGCTGCTGCAGCAAACCAAAAATGTTTTGAGCTTCCAAGGAAAGGAAAATCTATCAGGTGTATACTAACAATAAACGCCATTATTGGAAGATTAAGCTTGAAAACAGTTCGCTCACATAAATTTAAGAACACTTTAAAGATTGCTTCTACTTCTACAAACTTGTATGTATTTGCACGGAATATTCCAACTCTAAACGAAAGCTTCTTGATCTTCTGGGTGACATGCTTTTGTGATGAGTTCTGCACCATAACTAAGGTTAGCTACAACCCTATGGATTTGCCTTCTGCGCCAGAACTTTGTAAGCAGGTTCAGGGTGCAGGGTCTTGCCACTGCAGAGAAACTATTATGTGAATTTAGTTCTCGTGGAGAAAACATCTCTAGTTTCATATTCTCCAAAGTTTAATTTAGAAAGAAACGGGAAAACACACTGCAGCGTAAAAAAAAAGATCTATAGGCTAATTCTGAAAATATGGTGCAGTTTTAAATAGCTCACTTCTTTTACGCATGAATCTTTCATTATAGAATACTGCTAAATTTAAGAGAAATAACAGGATTTTATATGTGATTTGAACATTGTACATATGCTAATCTCCTTTGCTTTTGTTTTTCTATTGTTTCCAGAGAGTTGTTTTATAAAATGATAGCAACTCTGATTCACTAAAATAAATATTTATTTATTTTTATAGTGGCCTTAAACTTCCAGACACCGGGAGTACAGATGGAACTGCAAAATGGAAAATTCCTAGACAATGGTGGTTGTGGCTACATTCTGAAACCAGAATTCTTGAGAGATCACACTTCAACATTTACCCCACAAAACGTGGGAAGATACAGTAAACCAATGTCTCTGTCAATAAGGGTAAGATGAGTTAATTGTTGATTTGTTCCATAAAATGTGAAAGCAAACTTTATGTATTTCAGACCTATTTGTTATCTATTTTTGTTTCCTTATTTTATCCCCAGTCCTGGTTGTTGGGAAGTTTCATATTGCTTTTTAATAACATGTTAAAACTCTCATATAATGTCTATTGCTTCTTGGATGTTTTCCCATTTGTAGCTCATCTGTGTTTGCTAAAAATATGTGGGTGTTCAGAAGTTACAAGATTTTGTAAGATTACATGATTTTTCATGGTATTTTTGTACAGAAATATAAACATACATTGCATTGTGTCACAAGTGGAGCTGACAAGGGGACTTGTCCGTTACAGTTGTGGGGACTAAACTCTGAAAATTCAGAAATAAAATGTGCATTTTTGGTGTTATTTTCTTTAAGTACTAGTAATACCCCCTGTACTATTCTAATGTTAATTGACAAATGGAAATTGATGTTTAAAGATACAATAAGAAGCTTTATGATGTTTCATTATCTTCCTATGCATATATAAAGGACTGTTTATCATTCTAAAATGATATAGGTGCAAGAAAGGGGATAAGCAATAAGCCTTTGAATTATTTCTACTTCTCTCAAATTCAAATCTGATTTACTTCTTAAAAATATTAGAAATACTTGTCTTTTAAAACTAATGGGTTAGAAAAACTCCTCTTTTGAGGTCAAGTAGATGTTTTATAATTGCTCACTAGTTAGAAAACTACCTTATCCCAATGAAAAAGTGCTATTTCTGATTACGCAGTACACTATGTGTACTGCATAAAATTAGTGTATAATTGCTATTTTGTTTCTTTCAGAGAAATAAATACTGGAGATAAAACATTAGATAATAATAATTATAAAATACTTACATAATGCATGCACCTAATCAAGAACATTTTAGTGTCCTAACAGTGAGCATACCAATTATGAATAGACATTACTGAATGATTTCAAGCAGCCGTGCATATACATCAGTTATTTTAGCCCTTATTTGTATAAAGCTGGAGTTAATTAAGATGAGGGAAAAATTCCCAATTGCAATGCAGGAGACAGACAAAATCATTGACAATGGGAAGGAAATATCTAAGTTTGGAAGAAGTTGGAAAAGGGAAAGGCAGCTTTTTAGACTGAGGACGTAGTCTGAGACAACAGGCTGGGTAGTTGTCCTGGTTTGAGGACAACTGGTTTGCCTAAAACACCACCATAGCGCAGGTTACAAAGAAGGGACGGCATCCCACCAGCTGAGGGACTGTAGGGTGCAGAGAGCCTCATTCATAGAATCACCAGCAGAAGCCAGAAAATGCTAGTTGAAGACAAAAAGAGTCAGGAACAGGAGTCAAAGGAAAAACAGTTTCTGCTAAAGTCGAGTTACTAACTTGATGAATAGAGAAATGACTTAACAGTTAGGGGCCAAAGACAGAAAACATCTAGGGATCAACAACTCTGGATGACTGACTGAAGAGAAGAACTTAAGTAAACACAAAAATCACACAGGACCTAATTTTACTGAATTCAATAACCTTCTTAACCTGATGTGGCACAATTCCCATCAGCAAGAAGCATACAGCATTTGAAGAGGAAATACAAATATTCGAGCTGTTTCATATGGAAACTTCTGAGCCCGTCATGTTATTTACTGCTCTGTGTGTCTGCTTCACCTTGGGTCTCAAAAAGTGAGCGGATTTATGAATTTGGGTCACAGTGTGCTGAAAACAGCTCACTCTTTTCCCACCCTGTGGGAGACTTTGACTGGGTTTAGCAACGAGGTAAGAGTGAGAAGCAGGACTTTGGCAACGTGGCTGAATTCTAATTGTGATATCCATGTCAAAGAAGTTCCTCTGCTTCTAAGGGAGCAGTCCATCCGTGCTTGCATCGTGCAAAGTTTTTTAGTGACAGTAGCAGCTATTTTCTGGGAAAAGAGGACAGCATCAAGATTTGCTAAGCCATTGCCTTTCAATGTTTCAGGCTAGAACTTTTCTTGGAGCAAGGTGTTACAGAAAATACCTAAGCAAAAGGTGGCATTTGTGGGGTTGGATTTCTTTTGATGGTTGACAGGGGAATAAGAATCTGTATCACGAGTTTTGATGCTTAGTCCTGAGATCTGGATCATAAGCTGTATCTTTCACCGAGTCTTTCTGGCTTGTCTGTCTCTCTTGATACATTCCATACATTGATTTCTAAAAAGCAGATTACTGTACAGATGGTTATTCTCTCCTAGGTGTCCTGAAATACAGATAGAAAGCAGACAAAGTTGTGACTTTCATAAACCCTTTCTTAGGCTGGGTGCCAGATTACAGGGTAGTTTGAGGAAAAATTTCCAGGTAGCTAACTAAATTAAGGAGCAAAACATCAGGGAGCCTACTAAATGCAGAGTTTTTACTGTGAAAGAGAAGGAACACAGGTGAGGCAGTCTGCCACATACCCTGTAACGCAATGCTGATGTCATCGTGGTTATTAGTGCTGGTCCACTAGACACAGCTTTAATAGGAATTCATGAGCTTGATCTCAGCAAATGCAAAAATCATGAGACCAATTCCTCCAACATTATTATTTTGCATGGTAACAAAATAGAATTTTTATAGCTTGTTATTGAATAAAAACTTAATTCTGAAAACTATTATTTAAAGCACAATATCAGATTTTATTTTTTTTTTACCATGAGGGTGGTGAAACACAAGGACAGGCTTCCCAGAGAGATGGTAGATACCCCATCCCTGGAAATATTCAAGGCCAGGTTGGACAGGGCTTTGAGCAACCTGATCTAGTTGAAGATGTCCTCGCTCATTGCAGGGGGGGTGAACTAGATGACCGTTAAAGGTTCCTTACAAATCAAACCATCATATAATTCTATGAAACTAGCCAAAAATTAAATTAAAGGGGAAGCACCATATTCTTAATTTTGTTATGTTTAATATGTATTTTTATAAATATTTATGGATGGTGTATGCTTCTCATAGTAGTTTCTTATGGAACAGGTTTTGCTACTGTGACTATGTAAAGTTCATTCTTACAGTTATTTCAATACATTACAACTTTACAACTTTCACTTTCCAGCTCATCAGCGGTCACCAGCTACCACCCAGTAACCTGTCGAAGACTAACAAAGCTGACCCTTTAGTGCACATAGAAATCTACGGTGTGCCAGAAGATCAAGTGAAAAAAAAATCTAGTGTTGTAAAAAGCAACGGTGAGCATCAGTCTTATTTTTCTTGACTGTAAATGAAGTGCAACAATATTTTATAAAGAATTACCATTTTTCCATCCCAAGAAGCCCTTACGTACTTACAGAGACTGCAGCTATTTCTCTCTAGACTAGGATCTTCTGGCATAAAATCTGTAGCAGAAGTTCATGTTATGTACCTTTTTTTCAGACTGGTTGGTTAAGAAGACAAAAACTCTCTTAGTAGCACTGTCCCGGAGGAAGAATGGAAAAAGTGTGGAAAAAGTGTCTTTACTCACTGTTGTGGGTTCACCCTGGATGGCAGCTCAGCCCCACACAGCCGCTTGCTTACTCTCCCCTAGTGGGCTGGGGGAGTGAGATGGAAGGGCAAAAGTGAGACAACTCTTGGGTTGAGATAGAGGCATTTCCATATGTCATACAAAAGCTGCATGAACAAGCAGAGCGAAATTAAGAATTCATTCACTGCTTTCCCATCAGCAGGCAGATGTTTAGCCATTTCCAGGAAAGCAGGGCTTCATTGTGCATTATGGTTACTTGGGAAGACAGACAGTGTAGCTCTGAAGGGCTGCCCTTCCTCCTTCTTTCCCTCAGCTATTTTATGCCAAGCATAAAATATATATGGCTTGGGGTACCCCTTTGGTAAGTTGAGGTCAGCTGTCCCAGCTGTGCCTCCTCCCAGCTTCTTGTGCTGGGATGGGATGGGGAGGTTGCAGTGTGAGAAAGAAAAAAGTCCTTGACTCTGTGTAAGCACCACTCTGCAATAGCTAAATCATTGGTATGTTACCAACACTGTTTTCATTGCAAATCCAAAAAACAGCAGCATAGGGGTTGATATGAAGAAAATTAACCCTATTCCAGCCAAAACCAGTACACCAATTGTTAAATTTAAGGACATTTTTTTCTGAAGAAATTTCTGTGACTTCGTTACTTAACTCGTATGAAGTTTCTAGTAGGACTGACTGGTCCCTTAATTGCTTGACAGGTGAAGTGTGTACTCTTTGTAGTTGTCTTTGAGCACTCCCTTACATTTATCATATAGATCTTCTTGATGTTTCAGACTAAAAGTTCCCTGTGATCTTCCTTCTTCTGTGCCTCTGTCTTCTACTTCTCCTTTTTCCTTTTTGTAGATGGCTGCTGTTTTAAATCGACCCCTAAATTTATTTTTCTCTCTGTATGAATATTGCTTAAGACAGAGCACCCACTTCATGTTCCACATCCTTTTTTTTTGTATTTTTGGTAAAGCGATCATTTTACTGCCTTTTAATTTATTTAGTTCCTGCCTCATCTCCAACACTGTAAAAGGAGAAACTTTGGCAAAAACATTAAACTTGTATGGCTATCGGGAAATTTAAGTTGAGCAGAGGTTCTTAACCTGGCTATCGCTGTTCCTTTTTGCTCTTAACTAAGAAATGACTTCAACTTTCTTAGGCTTTTAATTTACATTATTATGTAGCTCATACATGAAAAATCCTTCGAAAGGGCTGGCCTGTGTATCATGAGCAAGTCCCAGCTCTCCATTTACTTCACTCTGAGAGCTTCCATCTTACAGTTTTAACTCCATAATCTATACAAAAGATGTGACCTATATACCACTGCAGTCAGTGGGAGTATCATTTATTTAAACGGGCACAGAAATCTATGGAAGAAGAATGAAACTTTACCAGTTCAGACTAGTGATAGCAGGTACAATAATTCATATAGTAAGTAGAATAAATGAGATGGTATTTTGATGCTGTGTATTTTCTCCTTTTATTAGCTTTGAGCCCCAGATGGGATGAAACTTTCTCATTTACTGTTCAAGTTCCAGAATTGGCATTGATACGCTTCTGTGTGGAGGATGAGATATCTCTGGTTGCAAATGAATTCCTTGGCCAATACACTTTACCACTGCTAAGCCTGAGGAAAGGTAATATTTTTCTGTGAACCACCTATAACAGATCAACAAAACCAACAATCCTGGCTTTTATCATTACTGTAGTATTGATAGAGTACAGCGTTATGTTTATTTCCTAAAGGAGAATTATACAACCATAAGTAAAAACTGCACTCTCTGTTTTTTTTTTTTAAGTCATTGTAGTCGCTGAATGCAAATCCACGGTGTAGGAATCAAAAGAATATTAATGATAGTTAATTATTTCTATTGCAGTATTCCATTCTAGAGAGAAACTGCTCAGATGGTACTTTAAGTCTTTATAATAGGAACAGGAAGAGACTAGTCAGAACTGCTATGAGGGCAGCAGTTTCATGCACTTTCTACTCAGGCTCAAAACCTGATACAAGCCAAATTAAAACAAACCAACAAAAACTCCAAAAAAACCTCAGGTAACCTATCTGCAACTTTTCAGAGCGGAGAACAAAGAATATAAATTAAGCAACATATTTAGGGTATTTTTCCTGGCAGTGTTTCTTTTGTTGTACCAGTAAAGCTTCTGGAATCTTATGTGATTAATAGGCTGCACACAACGAGCAGACACAGAAGTCAGCAGGCCAAGGAGGAACACTTATGTAAAATGGCTCTTTACTACATTGAATTTCCAAAGCTATTTCTGACAAAGCAACCAACCAACTTTTATTAGTGAATGAAGGTGTGAAGGCAAAGCGTTGGAGCTGGCATTGGACATTGTGCCTTTTTTATTAAGCTTGATAGGATATTTAATGGCTTTTTCTTTCCAGGTTCTGAAGCCATAAAGCTGTTTGTGGTTCTTAGTTGAGGTTGAGGAGTTACACAAGAACAAAGACATTACTCTTAAAGCACACTTGCTTTTCTCCAACATAAATTTTTACACTGATCAACTTTTACTTTCCTTTTGTTTATGTATTTCAGGATAATGAAAAAACCCTTTTGTTTATATATTTCAGGATAATGAAAAAAAACAACAAGCTGTCAACTCGTGATGGTCAAATTTAAATAGCAGATACTAAAGCTTACATGTGCTTGTAAAACCATCAATTTGGGTGCTTTTTTTTTTTTTTGGTATATTTTTTCAGTGCGTTTCATGTGCCTGTATGATTAATTTTGGTCACAACCAGGGGATGTGTATTTTGGAAAAGTAAAAACATGCAGATTCTACAGGAATGTTTTTGAGTGGAGTAATTCAAAATGATAGGAGATGAGTGAAGGTACAAAAGCTGTTATGAACAGTGCCAAACAAACTGCCCCAAGCCTCGCTTAACACAAAGTAAAAAAATAATAATAATAAAAAAAAGGACGCCCAGAGGCATAAATAAAATGCTTCTAAGAGATGAACTGACAGATAATTTCAAAATTTATTGCAATGCTTGACATTGAGACCTCTCGATTCCTGCTCTGGCTTTGCTTTAGGTACCTAAACTCCCTAAATAGTGAAACGGGAAAGAGGGAGTCAGTACAATCTAGATTTCTTAGGAAAGAACTGTCTAAAACACGGTAAAGAGCGAATTAGGATTTACATCTTACTTTTCACAGCTCTGATTGCTTTAATCTGCACTACAGGACTGTCCTTCCTTCCTTAGGATTCATATCCCCGAGGTGTCCCCTGAGGGCAAGTTGCTTCCAAAAGCCGAGCAGTGCTTACATCTCTTTTTCTCTGACAGGCAGTGGGACAAAGTTGTGTCATTGCCACCCTCCCCTGCATTTTCTCTTGAAAGGATTCAAACTTATTCATCACTGCTTTCCTTTCCCCGGCAGCAGCCACCCAGCTCAGTTGTGGATTACACTGGGGAAGAATGCTTGCTGCCCACCTGTAAGAGTGTTTGATTTTCCATGTGATGATTAAGTAGATATACCCAGAGGGGCTGAAGGTGAGAATAACTCTCTGGCTCCTCTAGTAGAGGAGGAGGGGCCTGGGTTACACTCCCTGTCCCAATGAGTCTGCCATGCAGAATGCCAATACAGGACAGGAATTCATTTATTACTGCTATCATCACTGGATCAACAAGTAGTTAATAATTTCATATAAATTGGAACAATTTCAATTAAAATGAAGTTTTACTTCTCTCGGGAGAAGTTTTACGTCTCTTCAGGTAGAATATTCTGTAGGCAAGGGCTAGAACACAGTCTTTAGAAATTAGTCTAAGTCCTTGAAGTATATCTGTGGATAAGAAATAAACCATTTTCCACATCATACTGTGTGCATGCTCTAAAAGTTGATCTCAAATGCCTATTGCCTGGATTCAGCCTTAGTATCTGCTGCCCAGAAGAACCTGAGATGCCAGGTGAACTTTCACATCATATAAAAGAATCAGGAAAAGCCAAACCCAAACAAATGAGGGTCCCAATGACTACACACACATCCAGGCACACCTAAAAAAGGATTTTGAAAATTGCTGTTCTGAATGTAAATGCTTATTCATAACAGATACTTACTTAAATAACTGCAGTTATATATACATAGGTGAAATACAGAACATCTTTGTTTTAATCAAAAATGACATTGTTTATTATTATGACATAATGAACACTTATAGTCATATAAAGTAATACAGGCTTGGGGATTTGGAGAGGGGATTACTTTATTTTCCAAGCAGGTAAGTTAATTAAGTTTGAAGTTGAGAACTATAGTTCCTCCAAATGTTTCAACAGTCAGACGAAGACACAGTTTCTGAGGCGTGCCTTATTTCTGATATTAGGAATCACTCAGATGTAAAAGGAGATCCTTAACAGACTTAAGATGTCATGGTAGAAAATCTTACACTACACTTCTTTTTCTGCCTCAGCTGGATGATGCATTACTGCTACAACATCATTCCTCTCTAAGGCACTATCACTGTTGATTCACGAGTTGTTCTGTAATTTGCTATCTGAACAATGCATGCAGCACATGACATCTTGGGGTGCTAGAATGTATGCTTTCCCCATGTTTGACTATCACTGGGCCAAAAGTCTTCAGTTTTAAAAAAACACCATAACCTGAAAGATATCAGAGTTTTTGACTCTGATTCTAAAAATACAAGAAGAGAAAACCAGTAGAAATGGGATTTGGCTTCTGTATCATTTCAGTTTATTTTAAAGAGTTATTGAGTGAATCATAAATTAAGCCATATTTGCAGAGTAGATCATAAAAACACTGCATCTTAATCTTCGCACTTGTGGTTAATACACTAATAAAGTGTCCTTATACTTACAGGTTACCGTACTGTTCCCCTGTTGTCCAAAGATGGTGACAATCTGAAGCCTGCATCACTGTTTGTTCATATCTGGTACTATTAATGATGCTCTGCAGTAACAATTGTCCTGGAGGCTCACACCCTGCTCAATAAAGCAACAGCACTACGCTTGCAGCAACCCAGTGGTCTCATTTCCAGAGCGGCACCTTCTCAATGATTTTATTAAGCTAATGGGACTGCTTGTGTGAGTAAATGGTACCCTGAATAAGTAATGGCTACTGACGTTGCCCCTACCATTATTTAAAACAAATTCATAAAGACTGAACTTTTTTTGACATTTAAAAAATTCAGTTAAGAATTGCATTTGCAGCTGATTTCAAAATTATGATTAATTACTGATTGAGAATAATAGCCTAATATTTATGATCTGAGACAGCAAAATTATGAGCATGTTACATTTTCATTTTTATTTGTATTGAACAAAATGTACCCTTTACCTCTATAACAGCAGCAGCTTCTGATTGGACTATGCCTCTTTAATGCCCACTGTAGTTTTGCTACCTGGAAAAACAGTTTTGAGGAAAAAAAAAAAAAGGTCTTAAAATTATAAAAAACTCAGCTGCTAATATCGGTACCCTTTCTTAGCTTAGTCTTGAACCTCCTGCTGCTAAAGAAAGACAGCTAATTCATGGGCTGATTTGTAAAGGTCTATGTTCCTCACAGCAGCAGGGAGCTCAGGATACATCTTACTGTGAGCTCAGGAAATAGGAAGCACAATGCTTCGAGGCGGATGAGAGGAATTTTAGAAAAGGCAAGGGTTGATTGCGTGATTTAAGATCTCTGAGGACAACTTCTTGCCTGACATGGCTACCAGTGTAGATCTTGCCCATAAGACACATTTTTTTCTATCTTCCTTACAGAACTGGTGTTGAGCTTCCACAGGACTGTATCTACCCAGTTAATTGCAGATTTGTGATTCAAACATAGCTTTTTTTTTTAATTTTTAAAAAGAGGATGCTATATTGATAGGTTTCTTTCTTTACGTTTGCAGACAGTTCTGATAATACATTTTAATGCTCTTTAATGCCATTTTAATGCAACTTTATTTAATGTTGTTCTAAGATGGAAAATCAGGGCATGAGGTAAACAATGATTAGAAAATGTCACAGGAAATAACACTATTAGAAAATTGCATTATAGTTATAATAAGGAAACCAAGATAGTAGACTAAGAAGAATCTAAAATCAATATTGAACTGTAAGGTCAGGTAATTTGATAACATTGTGAGCTGGCCTCTATGTGTTTTCTGTGCCTGAATGACAACTCACTTGATTCTTTACCCAGGAGAGCGTATAATCTAAAATGTTAGACTTAACGATCTTTGTAGCGATCATATCTGTATGCTAGGCAATATCCCTTTCATGTGGTAAATATTTTAGAGCTTTTTTCAGCTCTGAAGAATACTAACAATATTAATATTCAAGTAGAGTTCCCCCCAACCTCCCCTTTCTGAGGAGGAGTTTAATTTCCCCAGGCAATCGGGTGTATCTGTTCTCAGATACAAACTGACCAAGTGACATAGTCAATTGGTTTGATGCTGAGAAAAACTCCAGCTTATTTAGTTTCCTAAATAACACTCCTAGTCTCACTTCAGGAGCTTTCTACAACATTAACTGCTGAAGACTGATTTGTGAGTGTCCTTTGGGAGGAGATGGCAATTATCTTCAGCTTCTGGCATTATTATCCCTCTTTTGACCACTTTTCCACCTGGTAGGACAAATGTCAGACCTACTCAGTATATGGTAACTTAAAATTTTACAGTAGATCAGATCACAAATCAACATGCCTCCTGTGCCTTAAAAAATGTGCCCTTGGTCCTGGAAAGGTATATCTCCACGGTCAGCTATGTGTGCGTAAGAGGCTGGCAATAATGGACAGACCATTATGGCTGCTCACATGCTAAATGTTTAAAGACGTGCTTAAGTGCTTCCTCAATTTAGGTAAAAATGCTTTGAAGAACAGGGCCCCTAATTAGCCTCAGCGAACTCAAAGGAACCACTCATGTTCATTGTTTAATATGTATATATACATTTTATAGCCCTGAGGTCGATGCATGTATTGACTTGATTCCCTTATGCAGCATGAGAATGCAATGCGGCAAGACTGGTGAAAAATAAGTACCAGACTGAAAGCTCACATTCAACATGTTTTATTTATTGGTGAATATTAGCTTCTCCCCCCTCCTTTCTTCTCAAAAATGACCAGTTGTATCTGCTTCTTGGATGTCAGATTTAAAGAAACAATGACTTATCTTATTGACAAATGAATATCCTGGATTGAATGTTACATTATATCAAAAGTTAAAAGCACATCAGCATATATTGCACAAAATGCTTGAAGTGCAAAGTTTTTAAGTTTCTGGTGGTTTTTTAATTTATTTATTTTTTAAATATATATGCATTGATTGTATAAGGTCTAACATGAAATTTGCTAGACGTCTGAAATGTATTGGCACCCAGGGAACCATCCCATCATCACATGCAGTGAGGTCACAGCAGATGCTGATGAAGTACACCATTATCAGCATTGTTTCGACACGCTCAGTGGAATTAATGAGCAAAGAATTAGGCCCCACACTTTGGTGCGTACCAAATTTAGAATTTTTACAGTACTATTTCGTACAAACAAAACAAAAATCTTTAATGCTGGCATAAGAATTTCCCACAGGCTGCTACAAGTTCTTCACATGTGATTTCACTGGCACTGGCAGGAATCTGTTGCAGCTTTGAGACAATAGCCTTATGATTAGAAATATGAAGGTATGTGATCAGCAGATGACTGCATATTCTCAAGGGCAACTGAGACAAAACGTACCGTGGGAAACGGGAATAAAGAAACATTAGTAGATAAATAATTGAATTATCTTAGACAACATTTAAATTATGCTGTTTCCCAGTGGATACCACTTTTCTTCATTTAAATGGACACTGCTCAGTTGAATGTTAACAGCTCCCACAAATGTTCCTTTGCTTTTCACGACAAGCTTCAGTATACGGCCTTTGAGCTCTGTGACTTCGTTGTACACAACCTGAAATAATATATAGTGAAACAGAAAAAAAAAACATATGAATTTGTGAATCTATTTGACAGGCAAAACACTTACTTCAATACAGCATTCAGGATGATGATTACAACTTTGGAATAGTTGCTTTAAACTGCCCTCCAGAATCATAAACCACGAGCCAAATTCATTCAACTTTGTGAATTTACTCAGAAATATATTTGACCTTGGGTAGTTTATATAAAAGAGATTCTGCCAGCTTAGGCTTGTGAAATCTGATTACCAAGCATTTGTAAATAAATTTTAAACCTGTGTTGTGTAATGCTTGAGGAAAAAATAAGTATATATAATTTTTCCCATGAAAATTGAAACTCTAAGTAGAGTTTTGAGCCCAAATATGAAGAAATATCAGATCCTCCATTATGTTCACCGGGGAATGACAACATGTTTGATTTCCTGGAGCAGAGGCTCGGATGGAGTGTACTCATCACATCATGGACAGCAGCACGAAAACCTAAGATAGGTAATTCTGTAAAAGTGTAGCTTATTATAATTTTTAAATATTTTTCCACAGCAGATGCTTTCATAAATAGTATTGCTCTTCTGCAAAAATTAGGAAAAAGGGAAACAGTTTTGATGTATTTTTTTAACCTATGTATACTATACTTGTTACGTGTTTCTTAGTAGTGCCTTAAAGCAACTTTATGTTGCACTGATATTTATTATAAAATTGTATCACATCAATGCACAGTATCTCAGAATTTTTTCTCAGTACTGTACTTGTGATTAAATCTTGTGCTACATAC
The DNA here is from genome assembly GCA_033628505.1 of Tringa tobata. Classification (NCBI taxonomy): domain Eukaryota; kingdom Metazoa; phylum Chordata; class Aves; order Charadriiformes; family Scolopacidae; genus Tringa; species Tringa tobata. The sequence goes on along the minus strand of JAHREE010000343.1, from coordinate 2,048,740 downwards.
CAGAGTTAAAAGTGATCGAGCCAAAGCAAACCCAAATTTTCTTCTAAGGAAGAACACCATAAAATTTCGTATGTTGTAGATCTAACAAACCCACATCATAAAAGAGATAATAATCTTCCTTTGAAAATTGTCTGTATACATTTTATTATTTCAATACAAATAACTTTATGCGTGATTCTGTATGCTAACTGTATCCAAATGTGCCCATTATAAAAATGCTTGCATTTTTTAATGGAATCATCAAATATTAACCATGACAGAAATCTCAGCCCACTCAGAAAAGCTGGAGATGCGGAACGTCTCTGAGATTGAACCCAATTTAGCAAGTAGGACTTACTAAATTTGGATGATTCTGTTACTCAAGAAGCGCAGTTAATTCTTCTCAAATTCAATGAGGCAGCTTGCTTAGCATCTCTTTAGAAAATTACTAAGGCCTATAATTTTTTAAAATATCCTGGAAATTACCTTAATACTACGTGAATACACAGAGGTCAACTATGAAATGTTACTGGTGTGTTTTCCGAATTTAAGAAAAAAAACAGTCTGGGGTGATAGACTAATGAGAATGAGCTGCATTCAGAACAGATTCCCATGCTTCAGAATCTGCCTGAATCAAAAAAAAACTGCTGAGTGAACTGCATGTGGGTTGACAAAATGTGCAAGAATGCTCTCAGCTGGTTTCAGGCCTGAAAGGTAAGCTTTGTTAAGAGAAGTACATTTAGTCTAAAATTTGTATGGCTGGAAATGTTTCTGCTATTTTGGTTGCAATGGAAAAAAAAACGCTTTAAATTTTAATCTCTCTGTGCAGTTTAAAAAGCAAATGCAGTGACACACTGTCACTTCAGGAGAATGAGAAAGTAAAACTGTCTAAAAGGAGTTTGCTGCTTGTCCTGGTTTTGGTTGAGGTACAGTTAATTTTCTTCCTAATAGCTGGTGTAGTGCTGTGTTTTTGATTTAGTGTGCAATCTGAATGCAATGTGCAATCTGCACCTGCTAAGAAGCAGGAATAGCCATGGGAGATGTCCTTCAGCCAGGGATAAAGATGACAAAGGCTCAGCCCCAGCAACGTCCCTCATGCTGGCAACAGAAAGGTGGTTCTGAACCTCACAATTGGACCATGGAGGCTCAAAATTGTTGCTCCTCCCAGATAGCCCTCGCTGGCCCAGGCCACCCCTGTGGGACTGTGCCAACCAGCCAGGACATCAGGCTACCCTGGCAGCAAGCACCAAGGGAGAGGACACCAAGCTCTCTGGTGTAAGGGGATACCCTTACATGTCGTGGGGGAAAGAAACCAGTGAGTCCCGTTCACTCTTTTAACTAGATTTTACTAGAAAAGTCTTACCAGGGAGCAGCCAGTTCCCATTTCTGTTTACAAACCTTTGGAAATCGTTGCATGGAAGAGCTGTCAGGAAAGTTGTGCCTGGTGCTTTATGGTTTTGATGTTTACTGTGCCTATTTCACCAAATTGTACGGGAATTAAAAATTCCAGCTTCTCTGTCCCCCAACTGCATATCCCCACCAAAATCAAAGTGAAATGATGAAAGAAATCAGAAAATCCAGGATAGGTACAGTAACTGATGATACAGTTTAGAATAAATCTATGATTTGATTACTGAATTGATACTAATGTTTCTGTATAAAGGTGCCTTGTTTCTTTGCCAATATATTAAATATACCATCTTCAGCTATTGCTTTAATTCACCAAAAAGGGTACAAGCAAGCTGTAAGAGCTAAGAAGTCTTCAGTAGTCGATCACAACAGGCGTGATCTGGGGTAATGCACAAATTTCAATCTTTGGATAAAAAGAGGCCTTAAGCAAACAAACCTCACAGTGCAGGGTGGGTGGTTTTCAAGTGATCCCAATAAACTCTCTAAAAATGGCCATTGCAAATTCAGCTGGAGCAAGGTATATATCACTGGGAGGTAGGGAGAGAAGAAAGTTCTGGAGACAGGTGAATTAGTATGTGCATAAAACAAACGCCACCTGCCAGAATTTCATAATCAGAAGGGCTATATCCTGAAATGATTGTGTAGTAAGAATATTTGCCTCCTCTTGATACAGCTAGAACAAATGGAGGTGAGTTACACACGAGCACACAGCGAATCGGGGGGGGGACAGTCAGGGCTGGAATTCAAGTATTCCTGGCTCCAAAAAGAGAAGCACTGCTGACCTACGGGAGTCTAATGACATTTTAATAGCAAATGAGGGACAGTTGCTTCTCCTTAGGTAGCCGTGGCAGAGTTCCTAGATTCGTTGTCCAAATGAGCTGTGATGCAGGGGGCTGGAGGGAGGGGCTCTTGGTGCAGCTCCCCCCGAATCAGGCTTGCTGGGGCTATGCTGGTCGCTGCAGAACCCTCTGCTCCCAGGGCAACTGCAACAGCACTGGGAGGCTGACACGGCCCAGGTACCTTTGCTGACATCTGGCTGCGTCCCAAGGGCAGGATGGAGAAAAATCTCCTCTCCTTCTGGCTTCATCAGGGCAATGCACACCCTGCTTTGCCTGGGGTGTTTGCTCCCGTGGTGGGTGTGCACACACGAAGACACTCGAGAGACAAAGGGAGGGCAACTGAGACCTTGAAGCACATCGAGGGGCAAATGCTACACGTGTGAGCAAGAGCCCACTGCAGTTGGTTCCGCTCACTGCGATTTCTCCTGGCGAGACTTTAAACTTAAACAAATCAGTTCTATTTACAATTACTTTCTTGGTTTTCACTAAACTACTCCGGAACCTCCCAAATAACTCTTCTTTATTCCTAACAGTGCTTTAAGGAGGTGCATTATTCTTTTTCTCTTTACACTGCATTCCATTTTTCTTTGTTCTTTCTTCTCAGCCATAATTTTTTAATGCAATGTTAGGTCGGTGTGAATGCAACAAACTCCAAAATCCTAACAAAGGAACACGAGAAAAAAGGAGTGCTTGTTAAAAGCAACTCCAAAACATTTGGCATAGTTCATTCTGTTGTCAGCCCTCCTGGATTTTCACATCTTTACTCTCATACACGAGTAAAAAATCAAAAATAAAATGCACTTTTGCGAGGCTGATAATTTGCTGTAGGCAGTCATAAGCAATAAAAGTACAAAACTAAACCCAAAAGTACCCAAGAGAAGCACATTTCAGAATTTTCTCAGTCTTGAACACAGAGAGAAATTAATATACAGCTTCCTTCCAGCCATTTGGCTTTAATAAAAACTTATGAACTCATAAAAAAAGGCTAGTACATTTCTGTACACAGTGTTTTGGACAGTAACTAACTTAAAAGACAGCTGACTTATATTTTTAGTAGTTTTTCTTCCCTGGGGTGGCTCCTGCCTCAGTCTACCAGCATTGGACAGAAAACCCATACAGAATGGTATCACATATGGAAGAACAGAGCTGCTAACAGCACAAGCATCGGGTTTGAAATGCCCGAGTTCAATGGAACCATATGTCCCCACCGTGATTAGCGTTCCTGGGGAAAAAGACTGAGCATCTGCAAAGAAGGCTGTAAGTTTTGAGCAAAGGATATTAAAGTTCCCATGGAATTTTTCTCTTTACAACAGTGGGGTGCTCCTTAAGCACCATTAAGTCTCCTCCCAGTGACTACTGTCTGACTACAGACAGGATTTTGGACTTTCTTGCGTTCAACTCGTTCTAATAATGATTAGAGAGATAATTGTCTTTCAGTGCTGCCGGCTGCTTTTTCTTTTTTTTCCCTGTGATCCATTTTGGATACTTTACAATGAATGTTTTTACATAATCATATTATATTTCTTTGCTTTAAATATTCTTCAAATGTAAAGGAATTTCTTTAGGCAAGTCAATTAGACCCATTCCACTGCCTCTTTGATTGCAAAAAAACCAAAAAGGAAAGAACATAAAAAAATAAGCCAAAAGTTCCCCGTTATTCCACTGCAGTACCAGAGGGAGGGAAATTTGTCTCAGGCTTTAGTGGCAATACTACTTGAGGAGACTATTGGCAGAAGAGCTGGAAGTCATCAGCGTAAGCAGGTAACTTTTGTAATCAAAGAGATGTGGGAAAAGAAAAAGAAAAATATTAAAACTCCAGGTCTGGGAAACTAGGAGATAAGGACGCTTAGTCTCAGCTGACTAACTTAAGCTTCATCATATCTTATCTATGAAACAGGGTGGAGTGGTAATATTTTCCATGCCTTCTACTTGAAAGCCTGCTCAGAAGTGCATTTGTAAATCGCTTTGAGATCTTTAGGAGATTTGCTATATGTAATAATTACAACCTCCAATTCCACCTACTGTTTGAATCTCATCCGCCTTTACAAAAGAATATAGTTTATGTCACTTCCCATCCTGTCGTAAACGTTTCTCCTTACAAATGTCTCTTTTCACCCCAGAGGCGCAAACACTTCAGTGGTGTGTGAAATAATGATACATGGCTGTGAACTGCTAGCATTCTGACATAAAAAGTACTGGGCTATTTATTATTATGTTTTCAATTTCGTTGTCTTTTTTCAAAGGTGAATGAGAACAGCAGCATCCATTCAATTAGTAATTTTTATGATATTGGACAAATCTGCCTTCAAACAGTCTAGGATTTGGTGCAATGATGCTTGGTCTCATTTGGCTACCGCATAACTGTGGTTATGGTGTAAGACAGAGCAGTGTAAATAATCCAGCTGTTTTCCTGAAGGGAGGGACACAAAGAGACTGTTTCACCTCTCAGAAAGATGCAAAGGAGAATACAGTCCTCATCTGGGGTTCAGCTTACGACAAATTCCTTCTTTTTGATCGTACAACAGCTCTATAAACGCTGTATTGTTGTTTGATTTCAAGAGCGGGCAAGGGAAATCAAACAAGCAAGAAATGGGGGAAGAAATTGAACGGTACTCACAATTTCATTGTAAGTAGGGTCAGAGCTTTTTGGAGCTGTTCTTGTTTTCCTTCGACTGACCTCATAAGGATCCGGCAGAAGATAAAATTCAGCGTGTGCACTTGGGGCAGAGCCATCTGGGAGGCACTGAAAAACAAAACGGTCATAAATATGAATGCCCATGTTCTAGCAAAGAAAACAAATAAAAAGTACCAAATGAAATCTGAACTTTAAGCAGGCAGAGAAACATGTTACGTTCTCTTGGCTAAATTGGAGTGCTACTGCAGTAAACAACAGGAATTCTTAGAATTCAGCTTAATACTGAATTGGGAAAATAGAAATGAAATAATACAAGAAGAAGGTAAAATTGCCTAGCTTTAATATTTTACGTTCTGATGGAAAACCCTTAAGCCTCAATCTACTTTAATTCAGCTTAATCTGATACAAAGTCTAGTGCTTCCATTTTCCAGAGCAATGCATAAAGACTGGATTCTAGCCAGTAAGCTCCTATTGATTTTAACCCCTAAGTAGCAGTGCTGGTGCTGGGGAGAACTGATTGTTTCTAAGGGTGTTTCATAAAGCGTGTTCCTACAGAAGAGCCAGGAGCGTTTCCTGCAGCAATACGGGCAGAACAGGATTCTTATAATAACAGTCCTTCTGATCTCTCCCATCACACAGCTGCAAACTCTCTTTAATTTTCCAGTTCAGACTACTGAACGATATTCCAGATATTCCATCGTACGGTAGCTGCTCGAGATCGGAGCCGATCTATTCACCAGGCTCAGGCATAAGCTAGTGCTGGTGGGTGGAGAGTTTTTTGGTAACTTCTGAGCAGCTGTAAGATTACTCCTAGAGCATCATTACAGCTGCTCAGAAAACAACACATTTGTAGTAGGAGAGGCTTTAAAGGAACCCACAAGAAACATAATAATGGAAACCTACAGAACAGGTGTCTGGCCAGCATATGCCACTTAGTGCTGAGCTTGTAATTAAGCAGAAACCTTTGTGTTGGTAACACAGCAGACAATCAGAAAGCCAAAGGGGCACATGAAAATATAAGTATTTTTAATTGTATTATCAGCATTTTAGGCAGCAAGTTTGCCTGACAGCTCGCAGGCAATCCAGTGGCAGGATGCAAACAAAAATGCAGGCAAAAAGAAGAGATCTTAAAATGTTTGGGACTGATGAACCCAGGGTTCATCATTACACACAGAGCTGCATTTATGTTGTAAGTTTACCTGGCTCAGAATAAGGTAGTTTCTCAGATTTTGATTATTCACAGTATGTGGCTAGAAATATGGGGCTTTCTACAGGCATTATCAACAACATATCCTTGTGATAGGAGAAACTGCTGGTGTCCTAGCAATAAATAACTTCTCCAGTGGGCAGAAAAACAGTGCTTGTGTGTGTGTGAGCAACCAGTTCTTGCACAACACGTCTCTGCTCCTTTGTTATCTGCAGTGATCCTTCGAGGCAAATGATGTGGTCAACTGCAAAGCTTATTATTGCTATCATTAACGCTATCCAGCATCAAAGGATGCACTACTCAAATCACTACATATTGTCAGTGCTACATGAACGATTAACGTTACTGTTGCTAAGCTCCTCAAAGTGCATCTGATTTAAAATATACATGGGATTTCGATAGATGGGATTCAACGGCCAAAATAAGAATGCCGTCAAATGGCAGCGAAACTAACAGGTATTTTCGAGGACAGAGTACCATGTTGTTAACAGAGGATTTGTAATTTACACTGTCCATTTGAAAGCCCACCTCCATTGATCTTGGGCTATACTAAAACTTCAGTCAAGGACTGCAAATAACAGTAAACTGAACAGTCTCTTAAAAACCAGGAAGGGGAAAGAAATGTAGCCTTAAATACCAGTCCAAGCATCCAGGATTCCAACTGTAATCAAGCTCTTCCCTTCTCAATGAG
>JAHREE010000343.1:2024062-2037162 GCA_033628505.1 Tringa tobata | reverse complement strand
GAGTTTGTGCTGGGTTCTCTTTCCATTGGCACAACAGTTAGATCTTTTCTTGTGAAAAGCCTGTTTCACCCAAGGATTTCTTGAGACAAGGCCTGCAAGGGCCATGGAAGGAGCTGTACTTTGCTAGAGCCTCCCCTACCAGGGCCCGAGAGGGATCTTGGCAGTTTGAGAATCACAGTGCAAAACTGAGAGTGGAACTCACATGGCAGAAATATAATTTTAAATGTAGGTGAAATTCTAAGTAAACATTAAGACAATTGGCATGGCAGGCAAAAATCCAAAGCTTTTGGGCAAACTAGTCCTTTCTCAGGTTTTCACATGAGTTGAACACTTGTTCTCCTCTCATAGAGGAGACTGGAGAAAACATCAGATTATTATTATTTTTTTATTTCTAAAGAGGATGTTTTCTGTCATATTACAGTGTCGCATTTAGTGAACAAAACCCCAGAACCCCTGGATTGTCCTTTTACTTCTAACTCGGACTGCACGGGCACATTTATAAAGCAAGGTGAACATGAAGAATATCTGACCTAGATGCCAGTCCTGTTTGCACCACAGAATCTCTGCTCTGTTGGGTGCATTATAACCCAGAGTAAGATTTCTAGCAGACTGATGAGGAATTCTGAATCCAGCAAAACCCCCTTTTGTTATTATTAATGGATCAAAAATCACTGACTTCTGTCTATAGCCCAGGTCTGAAGGAAAATCAAAGGGTACCTTGAGAATTCCATTTTGCACTTTAACTGCTCTCCAAAACCTTTATAGCTTGCATGTACTTGCGATCAGGCAAACAGAAAAAAAAATAATCAAAGTTTTAGATTGAATTCTATTTATGTTTAATTCTGTAGTGATTTCATTAACCCAAAAAAGAAGTTACTCCCCACTTACACAACTGTCTTAAATCTTGGACTGTGTGTGCTGGTAAATAAATTCAAGCAATAAAAATCCATAAGGCTGGAAAGGTATAAAAATCAAGTTCCCAACAGAAATGCCATAGCTCTCCTTGATATGCCTATGGAAAAAAAAAAAAAAAAAAGCAAAACACCCCAGTGATCTTGATCTGCCAATAAAAAAAATTGAGTTGAATTTAGAAGCTGACTCCCTGTACTTTCTTCTAATACAAACAAGCCTCTACTGAACAATTTTCTCAGAGAATGACCTGCCTGCTTGACCCTGATAATGACTGATGTTTTTAAGAAACTCAGTTACAACTGCCTATGTATACGTTTAAAAAAGCAGTTTATTTTTTAAATGTTATTTTCTTCCAAAGTCAGGCAGAAGGTGATGAAAATATTTAAGAACAAGGGGGGGGTGAGGGAGAGGAAATAATACTCTGGATTTACTTTTCTCCACATCTGTAATTCAATACTGTAAAACTAATACAGACCTGTATCTCTTATGGCTGTGTTCCATTTTTCACTCCAATTTTATTTTCCAAAACCAAAAAAGCATTGATATTTGTATACAGAAACCCACGCAGATAGGCTATGCCCTGTGTAATTTAATTTTAAATATACTAGCTGTAGCTGGGAAATAACCAATGAAATTCAATTAATTTTTCCACAAGAATTACATTATTCTAATGACTTTTCTCCCTTGATCGTTACTAACCATCCACAACTCTCCTTATGGATGGATTCTTTGTTAGCATTACGAAAGGCCTAACTACTTCAAAATTAGCCATATATTAAACTATGCAATTTAGCAGCCAATATGAATATTTGGCCTTCCTCATAGGAATTTTAAGGTTTTAAGGTTTATGACTTTTAAAAAATACGCATAAGGGATAATTTATTGTAAAGCTTTTTAAAACTCACCTCTTCCTAAGTAATATCAGATTTTCTTTTTAGGTGACTGTTGCCTCAGATTTAGATCATGTCATCAGTTTCTCTTAGTGTTCTGGTCAATCCCAATGTGGCCAGAAACAGACTCATGGCCCCGGAAAGTTTGATACTTCCAGCTGTTCTTCTCTTTTTCCCATCTTTCATTTGCAACCATCCTGTCTGAAGACCCATCCTTGGTTTTCCTTTGAGCTCTGTGCATTGCAAAGCACTGAGTGCTTTTTTTCTAAGCTGCTACTAAGCTTTTCGTTTTCCTGCCACAAAATCTTTTCAAATTACTTCAAAGAAAATTCAAAATAAAATCACATTTGTAGTAATTAAATAGTAATTACAAAAGAAGGTAACCCACTATATCCCTATGGTGCACCCTGCACTGTCTGCTATTGGCAAGACAAAACAGAAAAGCAACTGGCCAAAATTGATGGCACAAATAAAGTACTTTTTCCTAAACAACTGCTTTTTTTCACCAAAAATTTGAAAACATGAAAACATTTAACTGTTTCCTTGAAAAATAAGTTTTATTTTATTCTATTTTCTGGTCCCAGTTTTCTCCCCCTCTTCTTTGTCAGCAACTTCTTTCCTGTTTCTAACTTCTTTCCTATCTCATGCATGCGTCCAAGTACGTGCAGAAACAGAGAAGACACACTGTGACAGAGGTGACTGGCACAGAGGTCAATGGCAAAGCAATGAAAAAAAGAAATTAAGTTTATCTCAATTTAATTAAGGGAAATAAAAAGTATGTTGCCTCAGAACAACATATATTTTGTTTCAAGGAAGTAAGTATTTTCTGAGCAGGCATTTTCTACCTTTCAGAAATCTGGTAATGCCAGTGGTGACAGCGGAGCAAGACTCCAGATGGCTTTGTCATTTACTATGACAAAAATATAGAGGTGCTCTATCCGTGTTATTGATTTTAATCTCCAAATACAGCTTAGTCGCTCTGCGCAGTCCAATACCTTCAACGTCCTTATCAACCTGCCTGTTCTGCATGTAGCTTCACAGTGCTGAAATGTGGATGAACTGTGGGTGCTGTTAATTCACAGAAAAACAGTGCTTTTGTCACTGTAGTTTATTCCAGCCCTTTCTCTCCCAAGCGAAACAAGGCCTTTTGGCCAAAAAATAAAGTGGAGGTTTACTGGTTTGGCTTTGTTTGTAGTAGAGTAGCAAGGACTTGTGCAGTCTAGCTGCTAATAAAAGATGGTACCCTGCATTCCTAATGGAGAAAGCAATGCTGGCAAAAATGGGGTCAAGATCTGTCCCCAGTCATAAAATCTCTAGCAAGTGAACCAGGCAACGCTCTCCAAGGGCTCCTGGCTGTCAAACGGGAAAAACTGATCCTCAGTGACTGAGACAGAAGAGAAGCTTCACAGCTAACACCCTGCAACGAGCACACCAGTTCTGGGAAAAAAAAGTCAAGGTGTTGACCTGTCCCAGTGTACATGTGAGGTAGAATCACAGAATCATAGGATCATTTAGGTTGGAAAAGACCTTTAAGATCCTTGAGTCCAACCGTTAACCTCACAGTGCCAAGTCACAGAATCACAGGATTTGATGAATCCCATCAATACACTGGAGGAACCTGCTGGACTGTAGGTGCTTGGCTGTGTAGCCTTTCCAGCAGATATCAGGGTGGTTGAAGTCCCCCACGGGAACCAAAGCCTGCGATTGCGAGGCTACTTTGAGCTGATTGTAAAAGGCTTCATCAACTTCCCCCTCCTGATCAGGTGGCCTGTAATAAACACCCACAACCGTGTCCCTCATATTGGCCTGCCCAATTAATCCTCACCCACAAGCACTCAACTCTCTCTTCATCCAACCCCAGGGAAGGCCTTGGGGACATCTCCTCACACTCCATCCATTCCTTAACATAGAGGGCAACACTATGTGAAGTCCACCACTAAACCATGTCCCTAAGCACTACATCTACATGCCTTTTAAATACCTCCAGGGATGGTGGCATTTAAAATAGGCCTCAGTACTGAGCCCTGGGGGACACCACTCGTGACCAGCTGCCAGCTGGATTTAATTCACCACCACTCTCTGGGCCCAGCCATCCAGCCAGTTTTTCACCCACTGAAGGGTACACCCGTCCAAGCCATGAGCAGCCAGTTTTTCCAGGAGAATCCTGTGGGAAACTGTATCAAAGGCTTTACTAAGGTCCAGATAAACAACATCCACAGCCTTTCCCTCATCCACTAGGGAGTGGATCACCTTAGAAGGAGATCAGGTTTGTCAAGCAGGACCTGCCTTTCATGAACCCATGCTGACTCGGCCTGACCTCCTGGTTGTCCTTCATGCACCGCATAAGGGCAGTCAGGATGATCTGTTCCACGACCTTCCTAGGCACCGAGGTCAGACTGAGAGGCCTGGAGTTCCCTGGATCCTCCTTGTGGCCCTTCTTGTGGATGGGCATCACATTTGCTAGACGCCAGTCAGCTGGGACCTCCCTGCTCAGCCAAGACTGCTGATTAACGATGGAAAGCGGCTTGGTGAGCACCTCTACCAGCTCCCTCAGTATGTGTGGATGCACCAGTGTTGGTCTGGCTAGAATTCATGCATGACCTTTTTTTTCAGCCATTAGACTCCAAAGGGAGAAATTCCACCCTCACCTAACACTAGGATACAACTGAAATAAGCAATTTCAGTGGCATCGGGGGAGCTGGAACAGCCCTGCACCACTGCAGCACAGTAGAATTTGTCTACTGTTCTCCATCAGAGACTAATTAGAAAAGTACTCTGCTGTTTGGGATTTTTTTTTTTGAAAGGAGCAAGTATTTTTTGTTAAATAATTATCAAAACCATTTTTTTTTTCTTGTGAGGTTCTGGGAAACAGGCTGGATCCCAAAAGATTTGGGGCTTCCTAAGAGCTATGTAAAATGCTTCTGATCTGCTTCAGTCATTTGAGAGAAAAGCCCATCTAACTCTGCTTAGAATAAAGTGAATAAAATGAAAGCTGGCCTGTGGTAGCCAGAAGGTCATAAAGGTTTCCCTTTCAAGCCTTTATTTCTCTAGAGCTCTGAATCCAGGATTGAACACTTTTCTGAAAGGTGAAGAGAGGAACCGAGATAGATGTAGCTCTGATGCCCTGTTTAAAAAGAGTAATTTATTGTCTTGAGTTCTGGCACCCCTCTAACACTTCACCAGTGCTCAGGACTAGATTACTGGGTGCTTCACACAGTGCCACATGGGTATAAAAAAAAATCCTGAGGCTGCAAACATAATATAAGTCAACTGTATAACCAGAAGTGTGAATGTATTAAATACACAACTCCCAGTTAAAGATCTGAGCAAGAATCACATAGAAAACTTTGTTTTTCTGAAGGAGAAGGGGGGTGACAAGATACGTTCTAGATTCCTGAACCAAATGCTGTATTGCTATCTTCAAGTCATTCAACTTTGCTTTTTTTTTTTTTGCATAGATGAAAGGAATCAAGCTTCAGTCACACTTTAAAATTATATTATTCTATGGATAGGCCACGCTGGTGTAGGGCATAGAATGCAGAGAGCAGATTTCAGGAACAGATCTCTGAAGCTTTTCTTCCAGAATTACCACCAAGCCCTTAAAGAAGTTAAATACCATTGCTTTCAACCATGTTGTGCTTTGAACATTTAATTTTCAGATGACTATTTAGTTGCAGAGTCTGTGACGCCGGCTGAGATAAGGCTGATCTAGTATGGACCCTAAGAAACATAGATCCCAGAATTTCTTCTGTCTTGAATAAAGCACAGGGGAGAAAAAATACTTAAGACAACACCCCCATTTCGCTTTGCTTTTGAAATCACTCAGGATTAACAGCATTGCTGCCTGTTAGAGGGCAGGAAAGAAAATTAGCCTTTGAGAAAAGAAACACAAGCAAATGCTGTTCTGTTTCTATCTTTTTGTCACATACATATTCTTTTCTCTCCCTGCCTGGGCACAGATAGTAAGTGAATATAAAAATGCATAAAGAAATAATGACACTGTTGTCTGTGTCTTCACGCCACGCTGTTTTTCTTCTCAACTTCTTAGTTAGTTAAAAATGTCTGTGTATCCCTGATCCAGACTATTTTTAATGTCTCAGACTGTACAGAGCTCTGTCCATTTTTCTTTAGAGTATTCTACAGCTTGCCATCTCCCTTTGTAAGACAGCATTGCATTATATGATGCATGCAATTTCTGCTCCTTAATTACCTCTCATTAATTCTACTTACGCTCTTGCTCGATGTCCTACATTAAATATTTGCACAATTGACTTGGTCCTTGTTAGTCTCTTCTTAACTAAGTTAAGTTTTAGTAACAATAAATCAGTCCTGAAAAATCAATCAGTCCCAAGTAACTCTGCTGAGAACTGTTCTTTGAACTTGTATTCCAGTTTTTAAAAAAAAAAAAATCCCAAGAGAAATATTTTACTATCAAAGCCTTATAAAGATGAACTACTTTCTTTCTGCACCATGACACCAGGATCTGGCCTTTCTCATTGGCATCTCTCATAGCAACCTCATGTCTTACCATTGGCTTGTTTTATCTTCCCATTACTCTGGGATATAGATCTATTCCTCCCCGAGGAAATACTTTTCATTTGTCCAAGCTGGTTGTAGGGTTCTGGAAATTACTTTTATTCTCTTGATCTCTCTCTGTCTCCACTATTACTTTTTAATGTTTTCTTCATTTGCAACGAGTGGCAAATTTAATTTATGCTCACCTTCATCTCCCAGATCGCTCATATTACTAAACAGAGCTCACTGTTGTTGCTTTTTTTTATTTTATTATTCAACACATATCAGCTATGTAGGGAATTACTTATTTAAAAATTAGCAGCTCGAAATTAGAGCTGAGGCAGTACTGTGACTATGACAGATTAAAGGGTTTAACAAGAAATAATAACACAACTTTCTGTACAACATATTTGTCAAACACCTTTCATAACAAATATGTTGGAATCCAACAGTAATCCCTGTGCCACAAGAACAGACCTCATCTCTTCCCAATTTAAACTACTGCTGAGTAGCAGAACCCTTTATTTATAGGTCTTCAGCTTATTTTCAGTCCAACAGAGAACATAGTCTATCTAAACTAATTTCCATTCATTTATAAAATAAAAGCATTTTCTATGAATATAAAATGAAATCCAAATGCTTTATAAGCTAGAGTTAGTACAAGAGTTTTCTTTCCATGGCTTTTTATTCTGTTTATCCGTGCCAGTCCAGGGAGAACTCCATGTGTTCCTTCCTTTCATTGGCCAAACTGCTGATTTTATGCAGTCATCAATACTTTCTAAATAACCTTTTTTCAGCTCAAAGAGGGTTTTTTCCACTTGTTTTCCATCCCTGGATGACTGACCAGGCTTGGCTTACCTATGTAACTTATTCCCAATCCCTGTTGGCTGATCCACGGGCCACAGTAAAGAATGCAGGATACATCCATAATATTCTGAAAGGGTAACGCGGCTTTTTATTTAATTGGCAGGCATTGCCTTGCTGGCAGGTAATATATTTTCCTTTTAAATCTATATAATGATATTCATTAAGTGTAACAGTTAGGGGCCCATGCGAGGAATGATGGGAACTAACTAAGAGCGAACAAAAATCCCCACCTCTTATACCCACCTCAAGCTAGAGACAAAACCCAGCAAAGGCAGTGGAGCATCTACCTCTACCCTACGGGGGAACTTCCCTCCAGCCCTGCGCCTGCAGGCCTAGAAACAGATTTCATCCCTGTGGTTTAGGGAAAGCTTGACTCTCACCTTTCTTCCCAAAGCATTAAAGTCTCACAAATGTTCTTGGAAGCAATTTGTACTCGGATGGTGTAAGACACGAAATGGAAAGAGGCTGGATGTCTGTGTAAGCCTGAAGCTGATTACTAATTCGTCACCCACATATCAGCCATCCCAGAATCATTAATCACAAAGAGTGGTTACATGACAGCTTCAGTGCTTTTATAAAAGGAAAGCTGGAAGTAGTTTTGGAAAGTACTGTAGGAGTTTATTTTTCTTCCAGCAATTTTTCCTCCTGTAAAATTTGCTCTGAATTCATCACCCACACACGCTTTCCTGAATTCTAGTAACGTTTTACATTTTTTGGCATGAGGCTGAGGATAAGTTGGCTTTGTTTCTCCTCCCCACTACCCCTCAGGAGTTATTCTGTCCACAAGAAGTAACAGGCAAAAACGTTTAGCAGCAAGGACTGAAAGTTTAGCTGCTTATCTAGAAAAACAGGGCATGCCTGAAGTCATGGCAAGGAAGTCGGGCAGGCAAAACAGACCTCCTTCTGGGCCAGCACTGAACCACCATTCCCTTCTGCATGTCTGTGAAGCAGGAAAAGAAATATATTAGCCAACCTCTTCTGAACTTCAGAAATGGCTGCTTCTTTTGCTTGTGGTGTCCTTTTGAATAGGTGGGTGAGCCCAGCAGGGCAGCAGCTCCTGGCTGTTCCTGGCTGTGCCCATAGCGTGCTCTGTGTAAGGTCCGTCAGGGTCTTGACACCCCCCATTGTCTGTGTTGGTTAATGCAGATAAATGGCACTGGACTCGAGCATTTCAAGTTCAAAACCTACGTGCCTTTCAATTTTCATAAATCTACCTTCACAGCTTGTAGGCAGATCTAGGAGCCCCCGTTTTTAAGGCAGTCTCCCAGGCTTTCTTCTGAGCACTCCCCCTACGCTCCCATTCCTGTCTGCTGACGTTTCTCTGGGTATTGTGCTGCCACAGCTGGACTGGTTTTACTCTTAGCTGCAATAAATTCTTTCACATGCCAAAACAAACCTCCTCCCAGTTCCTGTATCTTCCTTCTAAGACCACTTAGTGCACTTTGCCAGATACTGCTCTATTGGGTTTGTAGAAGAAGCCTGTCCTGTCTCATTCCTGCTGCCACCTCCTCCGTGACTCAGAGGTGTCTCCATATAACCTCTCCAGTTTTCATCCCTCCACAAAGGTTTCCTTCTAGCTCAGGTTCACTTTATTAAGGCAATATTGCCTGTCTTGCCTATGCATAAAGTGCCTGGTGTTGCACTGTCTTCATCTGAGTGGAGCAAATAATGCTCCAAGAGGCTGAAGGGAGCCTACAGGAGAGATGGGGAGGGACTCTTCATCAGGGAATGTAGTGATAGGACAAAGGGTAACGGTTTTAAATTGGAAGAGGGGAGATTTAGATGAGATACTAGAAATAAATTCTTTCCTGTGAGGGTGGTGAGGCACTGGAACAGGTTGCCCAGAGAAGCTGTGGATGCCCCATCCCTGGAGGGGTTCAAGGCCAGGCTGGATGGGGTTTGAGCAACCTGCTCTAGTGGGAGGTGTCCCTGCCCAGGGCAGGGGGGTTGGAACTCCATGATCTTTAATGTCCCTTCCAACTCTAACCATTCTATGATTCTATGACTTAAAATTACATATTATGTCTATTTGGAAAATTGCATTTTATTAGCATCATGGCTTTTGTGTCTTTGGAAACTGGATTTAAAGTTTTTTTTCCTCAGCAATCATATTGATACTGTTCCAATCATAGGCAGAAGCAGTGGGTCTGATGTGAGTCACCTGACTTACAGAATCTCAGGATTCAAATAAAACTATGAATTGCTTAGGAATTGAGAGGGAAACACTGTTTGTAGCTTACAAATATCTATTTAACAGAACTTGTCTTCATTGTGTACCCACCATCCTAAAGCGTAGACAAACATTTGCAACCAGCCTTAGATCTCTCTGTTCAACCAGTTTCTCCATCTGCATTGCTGGTCTAGATGCAAGTCTTTTCTCAGTGAACAAAACAGAGCTTGTGCTGTACAGGAGGTTGGATTAGATCAATGGTCCTCTCCAGTTGCAAAAACTATGGGGCTGTTCTTCTCCATTGTTGGTCCTTGAAGCCTTTTTGATAGTCTTTTTCAAGCAGGACTGGCTTTCGCAGCACACGACTGAAACGTTGAGGTGGTAAGGGAGAGGACATTCTGAAGCAGATGTAGGGATGACTGACGGCTACGTCTGCAGCAAACCTGGCACGTGTGGATGCATCAGATTAAAAGTGCCTGCACTGTAGAGTCTGTGCCTGCACCCACATTAGACAGCCCTCTGGGTGGTCAGCACCAGAGCAACGCTCCCTCAAGTGCTACCATGGTTTTTGCCCGAGACAGCCCACATGAATGGGTTTACCTTCATGAAAATGTCCTGCAAAGCTACAGCACTGCACTCCTTTGCCTTCCTCCTTTAAAGAATCTATGTGATGCTTGACAGTGGCTATAAACAACACCAGTTCCTTATGGATTGCCTTGAGCATTGTATATTAATTAATTGCACAGCAGGATCTAGATCTCCAATTAAAACCCCTAGAAGTAAACCCACACAAATAGTAAATAAAATTTATTTACGTGGATCGAAAGTCTCTATCACAATTCCTGTCAGTTCCATGAAGCTACATTTGGGATTAATTTAACCCACTACAATTATTTTCACATCTGAACACATCATAAAATCTCTATAAAGAGATAAATTAAATGGGGAAGAGCAGCACAAAAATTATTTACTATAAATTATGAAATAAAACAAGATAGCAAAGTAATATCTGCACAGATGAACCACTAAAATGTAATTAGTGAGACTCTGCAAAAGATCGAATATACCTGAAATAGCTTTAACATGTCTTGAATAAGATATGATCTTGGCATACTTTTAAAATCCCTGTTCAACTCAAGCAGAAAAAAAAAAAAAAAAGAAAAAAAAAGAGGAAGGAAGGAAAAAGAAAAGAGAGCACGTCAGAGAGACTGATCTATATGACTGGAAAGCTGAGAAGATTACTAATGGGATACAGAACCCTTCTGTTATAGGTTACTCGTCTGAAGGCAGTCCAGCATCACAGTACCCCAAAGCACTGCTATTTCATATTTCAGATCAGATGATGATGGATGGATGGCCGGGTGGAAGGAAGGAATCGGAAGCACAGGATTTAAAAACATGATTGCCTAAGTTAGGCTGCTAAAATAATGACCTTATTTTCAAGTCATGAATCATTGCTAGTCTTACTGGATTTGACTCCTACCACTTCTCTGTAAACTCACTAAAATGGATTCAAGTTACCTACATTCAAAAGCTAGACAATTACTTAAAATTGTATTGTTCCTTTCTATAATGAAGTGAACTGAACCCTGGATTTTATGTTTGCTATACACAGCTATCTGTGCTGTAATTTATTTTCCTTTAATTAAATAGCTGGAACTTTCTAAGTTAAAGAACACTGTTAGGAGCTTATGTACTTTAAATGATGAAACAAGGAGAAAGACTGTTTCCAACATCTGTAGCTCCATTTTTCTGCATCTCCATATCACCTGCCTAAACTCACAGTAACAGCATCAGGATGGCAATCACCTAAATATACCCCTCCCACCACCTAGAACTTTACCAGAAGTTTATCAAAGTCACTTAGCTTTAAAAAGCACAACAGAAAAAAATAAGGAAGGTCTTATGCAATATTCTGAAGGTAAAGTCCACATAATTTGGACCTGTCAGCAGAAGATGATCTCACCTGTCAAGGTGGCACATAGGAAACAAAAGACAAGTCTCTCAGGAGAGAGACTTATTGGATATCATAAACCAAAATGAACATGCTTAAATTGCAAATCAGAAGCCAGAGTGGCCAATAGAGAACAGTTGGAGCTACATAAGCCTCATGTGTCTCATACAACTAATTAAATATCCACCCTCCTTTTCTTACTGGCTGGTGCTCACATACGCTCCTCAGAGCGGCCCCATTTAGGGAAAGCGATTGCAATCCAGTTTGGGACGGAGCCAGGATCAGTGTATGCAACTGAGAACCCCCAACAGTTAATGAATGCTTTAATCTCTGAGCTAAACAAAGATAGCAAAGGATCTCTTTGCCACTGCCATTACTTGAGACCTGAGCAACTGGGCATTCCAGAGCACATCCAGGTGACCGAACTCGTGATCATAGAATCATAGAATCGTCCAGGTTGGAAGAGACCCTTGGGATCATCGAGTCCAACCATCTACCCTACTCTACAAAGTCCTCCCCTACACCATATCTCTCAGCACCGCATCTAAATGACTCTTAAACACATCCAGGGATGGGGACTCAACCCCCTCCCTGGGCAGCCTATTCCAATGCCCGACCACTCTTTCTGGGAAGAATTCTTTCCTCATGTTCAGTCTAAACCTACCCTGTTGGAGCTTGAAGCCATTCCCTCTCGTTCTGTCATTAATTACCTGTGAGAAGAGACCAGCACCAACCTCTCTACAGTGTCCTTTCAAGTAGTTGTAGAGAGTGATGAGGTCTCCCCTCACTCAGCCTCCTCTTCCTCATACTAAACAGTCCCAGCAAATCTTTGCTCCACGGCATTCTGTACCCTGCCGTAGTCCATCCTGTGAGAAGGAGAAGACACAAGTACAGCTAAGGCGGGAGGTGGCTGATCATGCCAAGCTGCCAGGTTGCAAACAAGGAGTTGCTGGGAAGAGCAGAGTGGCTCTGGAGGCTCTTGTTTGCTGAGGGAGGCTCTTGATTTGCAAGTAAGCCCCGTAGTAATGCCATAGTCAATCCGGGGCAGGAATTAAGTTCACTGGGCCTGCTGGAGAGAGGTGATTTCTGTGATAACAATACACCCTTCCCCTGCAGCTTTCATTGCTTTATGAGCTTCTAAGGGCCTTAATTTTTGCTATTTTGAAGAATAACTCAGTATTAATATGGGCTGTAGCTTTCCGTGAATCTGCTGATTTCTCTCTCAGCCTTCACACAAGCAAATCATCTGTCTCTTAGTTAGGATCAATATAAAATAAAATTAATGCCCAATAGAAGCAGGTTATGAGTTTTGATCAAGACAGCATCTTTCTCTTACACTGCTTTAATGTACAAATGTTGTAGGTAATTACACTTACTAAAGTAAAATAAAAATTAAAATTTATGAATTTGTACTGTGCTCCTAGCAATGAAGAGATTAAAAATCAGTGCTAAATTTACTTTGACGTGAATACTGATTCAGTACTCCCAGTGGGGTGAATTCTGAATTATACTGAATATTGTCAGCATTTCATTATACCCAGCTCCCTACAAGGGAGTGAGAGCAGATATCAGGAATGATTTCACAGGCAGTCTTTTATAAAGATCCTTTAAAAACAGGAAGAAAGAGAGTCTATCAAAATCATTTTTATATCTGTCTTGTTTATTTTTCTTCTCTTGAGTTTATATCTCCTGAAAATATTAATAATTCAGACTGTTTTTCCAGAGTTATGAAATTGTGATGTCTTTGCTATTGGTGGTAACAGTGCACAGCCCAGGTCCGATTCTGGCATGT